>JABUQX010071872.1:0-52690 GCA_015478945.1 Trachelipus rathkii | reverse complement strand
TATAATGTGTTGATTGTTTGAAAAGAGAGATTACCAAAATATTGCTTTCATCTCGTTAAAAAAACACACTTTAACAATGTCAATGTAAGCATTACTTTGACTTTGAGATAAGGCCATCCATTTTAATACTCAATTCCACCCATTTTCTTTGAAAGGATATATATAATATATAATATATGATATAATTATATTAATATTTAATATTATATAATATATATTAATATAAATATATTATAATAATGAATAATAATATTAAAAATATTATATATATTTAATAATTATTAATAAAATATAATATATATATATTTTATAATATATATTATTAAAATTAATAAAGTTTGAGGTTGAGGGGGTCTTGAAACTCCCTCCCCCCCTAATAAAATATTTTAACTATCAAAAATTTTTTTGATACACTGTTTACATAATATTTAATTTATTAAGAATTGATTAAATAAATAATAACTTAAATCAAGGCATAAATTAAGTATATATAAATATTAATAGATAAAAAAATTTAAAAACTTAAATAATTTCGTTGGGAGGGGTTTCAGGCTTTGATAAAGTGAATGTTTGATAAAGACACAGCAGAAAATCTCTCATCTAAGCTACTATTAATTACTACGAATGTTCAAAATATAAATTGTGACTTTCGATAGTATTGAACAGACATGATGGTGTTCAGCAGCAGCAATGAAGGAAAAATTATAGATAGAAAGTGTTCAAGCTGTCGAAAATTAACAGCTCCTTGTAGGTTCAGTGATGTTGGACATTCGTAATATTGCAGTTTAAAAACCATAAATATATGAAAGATATTAACTAAGTTTTTATTAGATCGAAGCAACTGTAGATGTTAGTCTATTTTATATACACAAAGGACAAACGTGAGTTGAAAATTAAGGAGGTAATTATTAGAAATGGGTGATGATATATAAAGGCTTAAAGAAATACTTTTCCGTACAGATTCACAATACGTATAAACTTAAAGACTAATTATATACTGAATATATTCTATTGTCAAATAAAGAAGGGGTTTGGTGAATCAAAGTTACAGACTGAAATACCCTGTTACGATAATAATTTAGAGAAGAGTTTGTGGGAAAGGCGTTAACTAGTTGAAGCGTTAGGGAGGTGGGCGGTTGAGATAAGACAAGACTATTAAAAGCCTTCGGGTTCAAAAAATCTCAAGATCTTTTGAAATTTGTAATCACGAACGAATAAGTTATAAGTTTAATTGTGATTTCATCCTTTGATTTCCTTTACAATCTTTCATGATTAATGCAGTCCCATCATTAGTGACGGCAAATTGCCTCTTATATAACTTATTGAAAAATGTTGATGATCGTTTTTTAGAAAATTTTTACGCCGCAATATGGTAAGAAAATTTGTCTAAGGTAGAATTTTTACAAACAGAGTTTTCTGCTTTTCTGCTAACTGAAACAAAATATAATACCAAAAGAAATAAAGCAAATGCAATTCCTTTTTCTTGGATGATTTTTTTTACAAACCATTCTAGATGAAGTAGAAGTTGGCATAAATCACAGATTCATACGAATTACCCAATCTGGTAAAATGATTCCATCGATTATTAAAAATTAAGAAATGTGAAGTATGCTTATTTGTAAATAAACTTTATCTATACAGTCACACTATGGACCTAGAGAATCTTTGCTCTGAGACTATTTTCACAAATCCGCAGCTCTTAAAAGGATGATAGATTTTTCTTCAACTCTGAAAAGCTTACAAAAACATACTTTTTTTCAGTTTTACAACCGAGGAAAAAAGCTAACAGATCTGGCTAAGTAAGAGTGACCACAATATAAAAACGGAGAAGTTATAATATCAATCATCTTTGCTGAAAAAAGATTAAAAAATAATATTTTCTAACATTTACTTAATAGATATCAGATTTATATATATATATATGTGATTTATATAAACTATAATATATATATAGGTGCCCTGATACCTTATGATAGATTAGATATCCGATATTAGTATTATATTATTATTATAAATACAAACTGCTTCTCAGAAATGATTATTTTACATAAATAAATTTACCCCTGATTTTATTAAAAATAATTCATAAAAATTTTTATTAAATAATATGATATAAAAAAGAATTAATGATTTATATCTATATATTATATAATTTAATAAACCATCTTTTTCTTTTTTTGTATTAATTCCAGACCAATATTATCTGCGCCCAAATCTAAGATTACATTATCGTAAAATATAATTGCTACATTAAATAAATACATTTACTTATGAAATGACAATGGTAGCACGAATAAATATTTATAATTAATTGTAGTATGATAAAAATGTTAGCTAAATTAAGTGTATTTTCCTTTGAAAGCTAGCTACATAAAATATTATTTCCCTTAGAATTAAAAAAAGGGGTTATTAATTAGTAAAAATAAAAAAAAAAGGTATAAAATTTATAATATTCAAAAATAATAGGGATACCCTAGGTTAATTAGATACTTTGAAGTTATCCCTATGACAAGAGTGAGTCAAAGTATTTTTTAAAACGCATTACAGTTAAATGGTAAACATTAAATTTTATAATAAGAAGCCAAATCAGTTACGGCAACGATTGTAGATAATAAAAAATATTATTACTACTTTGATCTATAATTTTTAAAGTCGTCAAATTTATGACCCTAATAAATAACAATATTAGTCCATTTGATGTCTAGATGAATATATACAGTATCTTACAAGGAGCAGCACGTTCTTGCCGAAGGTAAACAAATATGAGGCAGATATATTTTATAAGAAATTTTATTTTAATGTATTAATTCAATTATTGAAAATCTGTTTGGACTTTCGAAATTGTATGTGACAGTATCATTACAAGGATTTTCACACAATCTTAATTTATAATGAAAAAAAAAATATGTACAGTCCTCCTAGTGCAGGATAAAATACAAGACCCTAAACCGTGATTCTTAAAGACGCCGCTGTGGAACATAATAAGGATATAATCGCAATTTATAACATATGATATACAAATTCGAAGAACGACTATTAATCTCCAACGGCTCTGAGAAATCGTCGCTCGAGGGAAACCTAGGAAAATTTATCACGCGTGATGCAGCCTAGCAGTGAGAAATGGGTTTACGTGGAGTGATGTGCTTCGCTTGGAACGTATGTTGGTCCTACATCATGCATCCAATAGGTACGTATTCCTATCTTTCAGGAGTTACCAATAAGGTTTCATGTGATAGTGTAAATTATATTGCCGTGTGTATTCTATTATGGTGAGACGAATCAATGTGTGAGCACCTTGGGAAGCAACGGTTGAAGGAATGAAAAACGTGCTACCGTCAAACCGAGACAATAATTCGTACCTAGGACAAATATTTTCTCCTTCGGTCAATAGAGTGTTAAGCTTCGAATATGAATAAATGCACCCTCGGCAAACGGGATAAATTATTGATATTATAGTTATACATTAAAGATTAAAATAGTTTCTTCCCAAAGCTATGGGCCTGGTGTAGGCATAAGGTTCTCTGTCAAGAATGGAAGTGAGAAGGTGATTGAATTGCCGCAACCGTCGCTTCAACATGTCCCACAACATCAGCACAGGTTCTATTAACTGGGGATCGCTATGCATGGCTAATTCTCAAGTTCTGGAATTGACCGTCAATTATTAGAGTATTTCTGAATGAGGTGCTGGTTAACACTCTAGCCTTCTTGAGGCTCTTTGAGTGTAGATAAAAAGGTATGATACATTTTTGCTAAATCATTTTATAATTGTGTTTTTTTTGTGGATTTTTGAGAAATGGGATAGGGTGGCGAACGGAGATCATAGTTTTAGTGCACAAAAAAGAAACAACGTTCACTTCGATTAAGAAGGAAGTTAGACTAAATAATTGAAGCAATTATTGATTCTTATTGAAATTACTACTTATCTGGTCTATAGATGTATCCTGTCCGCATTTGTCTACAATACAGTCAGTTAAGGAACCGACCAAATATAAGTCTTAGGTAAGCCGATGGCAACATCGTGGTGAGCAAGGCAGCGAGATTAAAGAGAAAGATGGAGAACTCCACAAGTATCGCGATAGATGTAAGAATCCTCCACTGCCAATATGGCGAAATAATTCCCCGCATATGATACGTTGTCGGAAATTTACCTCAATACAATTTGATAAGTAAAGATTCGGAAATAAGATTGTGCGATTAATACCGAGCAGTAACCTCGGCATGGAGAAATAGTAGAGACGATGTAGTTCTCTGGACTTTCTCTCCTTGAACGAGAGAGGCCAACTATGATCCTATCACCTACGTCTCCCATCTGCCAGAAACATTTGTTCCCTAATTGATTATGGATGGTTCTGCCTAGCATACGCTTATCCGTCACGCCCGTCGATGCATCCGCGTGGTGTGTCTGTTGGTTATCATTTGTGAACTCAAGGCCAACGTACACACATCCTCAACTATACCAAATAATATGATGTGATATCTCGCTTGATATGCGTCATAGACAGAATAATTTAAGAATTATCTTAATCACTTCCAAGGACCATTAAGAAGTATCGACAAAGGATGTGAGCCTCTCTGGCAGTTCTGTGTAGAAGGTTAGTGTCTATGGAGAATGTTGTTGGACAACTTGCATGTGATATCACGATGGCAGTGTGATACGTGCCTGGACATGAGAAACTCTTCTACTCCAAAATACGCAAAGTAGAAAGCGTGATGACGTTAGACAGGTAACAAGTCGTGAGTACCTCTGATCTGGTGACAAATGGCACGAGACGCGTGTAGCGTGTCCTCCGGTCTTTTACTGTAATGATAACCGTGCTACCGACATAGAGACTGCAGAATAATTCTCGATTAGTGATTAGAATGGTTGTCCGAGAGCATTTATATGCACTGACAGAATAGTGACAGAGAGAGCCTTTCGGAGCCGAAATGCTGTACCTCACTCTTTACTCGCGGATAGCCCACATTGCTAGAGTCTACCATAGATAGTGAGAATCTATGCTAAAGTGTCATCCTGCTACGAGAATCCTCATCGGATATTATATCTATGTCAGTAGACGAGTAAGACGTACGACCCAATCTACCGCGCGTGTCCTACATCCGGTCTTCTAGTCGTGCGGAGAGATATCTTCACAGGAACCATAAGCTTAGACTGAGACTGACGCGTACGACTCCACTCAACGGATGGAACCCGTGGTAAAACCCTGGTATATGTAATTAACATGGAGTAAAAGAAAATCTATCTTAAGAGAATCACACAAACAAACGATCCATAGGTCTCTCGTATTGCGTGTGAGCCCAGTATGGTACTCTATATAGCAGTGTTGATATAAAATTTTAGCGCTCTACTAGGATGGGCACTTGGGGTCTTTCCATTGCGTCTTTGAGTAACGTTATGTGTTCCTCTATGACATAATATCCCTATTAGTTGAAATCCTTCGAGTAAAAAATTCGGCATTTTGTCTCTGGATAAGCAGATATGCCAAGGATAGTATATTGTGTAGGTGATAAACGTAGGTTGCAGAATATATTGAGGTCTTGTTCTACTAATGATCCAGTAGTGAGTATTCTAAGAGCTATGATATGCGCTGCTATATCTCTGCGAGTACAATCCAATTCTTACGCCATACTTTCGTCCTATCAGAGTGATCTAGCACCTTGGCAATCTTTGATAAAGACAGCGTTTGTTGAATAGCGCTGATTCCATTCTGCTCCATGAACGTCTAGGGCTCGTTCCGTATTTCTATATAAGAGGGCTCTATATCCTATGATAGACTGATTACCGAAATGTGGTCCTCAATGTAATATACGAAGTCGAATGATCAAGAATGTTCTAAAATTCTCGATGGTTGTTCATCGGACATAACTCCGAGAGACGACCTTGTTTTGAGTCATACTGGTGTATGATTCTAAGAGTGATAGCACTACATCTTCTACAACATCGTTGCACCACACCTATTCACAGAAAATAAGGTAGATATATTGCAGTGCTGCAATCCTGATATGATTGATCGGTATGTAAAAGATAGAAGTGACCTATATATTAGCTGAAGAAGGAACAGGCAAGAGGGATACGTTTGTCATAGATGTAATGGTAGCGAATAATGTTGAATATTGAATACACCAAGAGATAAAATTGAAAATCTTGTGAATAATACGTGATTAAAAAATCTTTACATACGTAAGGATAGTTGTAATAATAAGAGGGGTTTATGCTAATAAAAAAAATATTACTAAAGAATATTATGGGAAGAAAGTCTTTCATTCTATTGGCCCAGATAGACTGATTTGTATCTTTAATCCCTCCGCTTTCTGATAAAGGCGTGATTACTCAAAATGATGTGTAACGATATGACCCAAAGGTGTATGCGAGACACTATATAGATATCTGCATCGGGAAAAAATGGGATGGGACTTTTCCTAGGCGCGCTGATTTTTTCATTATATATATTTTATTTATTAATTATTTTCAATTAATGTTAATTAGCTTTAGATATTATTCAATTAAAAGGTTATTATAAATAGTAAAAATTTAGTTAAATTTAAATAAAGCTAATTAAATATATCTATGGGAGTTATAATATTAATTTGGATTAGTATTAATATTATGGATTATTATACATAGGAATTCAGATGGGTTATTTTATTCAAGATAATTCATGGAAAAACTTGACTCTTAAAATCTGCGCTATTAATCATTTTTGAAAACTGTAGAATTAGTTATATCTAACTTGTTAGGCAATATTATGATAACACAATTAAAAATATCTAATAGAGTAGAATTCCTCTATTCATTATCTATTGCCATAAATAACACCCTAGTGGAGTGTGCCAATTTTTATCAAACAAAACTAAATCACCTGCACAAAAGATAAAAATGAATTAGTTTGAAATTATATATTTCTTACCCATATTATTTTAAAAAAAGAAGAATCCTCCATAATTAAAGTAAATCTCTCCTTTAATCTGGGGGTGGTAATAGAGTACACTTCTGTCATTAGAGATGAAATTAGCTTAGTCTATGAAGGTGAACCATAATCTTTTTTCTTCAGGTCGTAGAAGTCCGTATGAACGTAGGGGCGCTATGGCTACAAGTTATTGGAAATTATTGTGTTTGAATGGTAATAATACCAACCTATGGAAGTATACAACATTAGTTAATATTGTTTCTCATCTATTATTTCTTATCTTCCTAATCCTAACTTTGGCCTATTTGTTATTTTTATTGTATTGTACTGTGTTTTAAATTCTCTTTTTATTATTATTATTATTATGTCTACGTTGTTTGCATAAAACTTTAGAAACATATGGTTCTAGCTTCCAGAGAAGGATGTATATAATAATTAGGTACTGCCTCCGTTATTTCCATGGTGCTCAAGTGGTATCGCAAGGAAAATTATGGGTACGGCTCTCTCCTCTCTTGCCCGTTTTTCGTCATATATAAGAAATTCTTCAGAATCAATAAAATCTAGAAAGAATCGTACATTAGACGTCAACCATAGGCTATACATTTTAAATTTTCAGAGGTGCTAGGAGTTTCTGGAAATAATGTGTTATATTTTAGTTTAATAATATTTAAATATTAAGTAATTATTTATTATTTCATAGTAATTGTCAATTATGCGTTTATGCATTTTATTTTTATTAGATCAAACAACATTTTAAATATCATTTATTGAGAAATAATCAGGAAATGCTAATACACTTCAATATGAGCCACTTGGAATTAAATGAAAGAAGGAATAAAATAAACTTAAATACTATGAGATTTTAATAATAAAGTTATTTAGTGTTTTAAGTATAAATTAATATAATAATTAACTTTATAGGCCCATAAACAAAACTATAATAATATATCTCCATAATACATTAATTTATATTATGTGAATAATTATATAAATAATTATTTATTGATATATACTTTAATTATAGTATATATATATAATATATATATATATAATTAATAAATATATATATTCCCTTATATTATGCAACAAATCATAATAATTTGATCAGTGTAGCAACCAAATATATATTATAGGAGTATAATTAGAATATAAATAATATGGATATATATATATAACTATATATATAATCATTAATATAATTAGAATTTATCTAAATATATATACATAACATTAAAAGAAGATTATAAAAATTAATAATTACATATAATTACATAATATTAATTAACAATGTTATAGTATTTTTTACACGGGAATGATGACAGTAAATACCAAAATGAATGTGTAATTTTGAAAGAAGTGTGATGTGGGCCAAAGAAATTGCATAACAAATTCACTTTACTAATTGTTTAAATTTCAAATTTGCATTTAAATCAATGTCTTCTAATGAATTAACAGAAATGACAGATACCCTTATATGGTGATAACCACTGCTGTGAGGTACTGTGAAAAAGTAAAGTCGACTGCCCTCCTCAACATAATAAATGAGCTTTTTATGTAGCCTACTTGCCTAGCGGGATTTGAACTGCAGACTTATCCCATTTGTAACCCTTGTCTAGTCACTCTTCCAACCTGGGTTCTTTCCATCTCGGGTCATTGTCAGATTAGACGTGCTCATCTGGCAAGATTTCTCACACTTGTAAATTGTACAGTTGATGCTTTATTATTATAAGAGTGAGATGACAAGGACAAATATGGTTTTCAGTAACTATTGTTCTGGACGTTGGTTAGTAGAGTTATTATATTTCCAATTTACATGAAATAATACACAGGTTTACTTCACTAATGATCAGATAAGACGGTAGTTATTTTCAATATCTTTTAGTGTACTGTCCCCAAATAACTGTAAAAGCTCGTCCTAAATACCAAATCCTTTTTCTTCTATGTATGCCAACATGACCAACATCTCTCAACTTCCCATTACTCTGACAGGAGTTACTACCACCAGCTGTCTTTTTATTACTAACTTTATTATATGGTATTCTTGCTGATTCGAATTTGCAAGATATAATGTTAAGTTTGCGCGCTTAAGAAGGGATTACAATCAAACATAGTAACAACTAAATACATATCAAAAGAATTCTAGAGAATAATATATGTTATTTTTCTGTATTTTTTGAGAAAAAGATTCACAACATAAACTAGACTCACACATAGGAAAGTTCGCAGGTTCACTATAACAAGCGCCCAATCAACAAGGAATCCAAATCTGCATTAGGACTCACCCTTATGAGCATACAATAGAACTTCAAAAATGTGAAGAATTAAAACAACCTAGCAGCTTGAAGCCTTACATAATATCCCCTCAGCAATATCTCTCGGAGATGTTAATCAAAATGAAGTACGCGACTATCTTGGGAAAATACACCCCTCTGCATTACTCCCTTTCACATATGTTAGCGCTATATACTCGGCAAACCGGCCTTTCTACGAACACCTTATTAAAGCATATGCTCTTATCAAAATCAATATCAATCATAAAACATAAACGAGAAAAAGCTCAACACTGCATCCACTAACCTATATTTTTCTCATATAAGGGATGCCAACACTAAAGATAATGTCTTTCTCAACTGGTTTGACTAAAGATTCAAACAATAAACCCTCCTAAGAACAAAAACTCGCATTAGCGCAGGGTATGGTGAAAACTCAAAAATCTTTATATTATTTATCGGCAGAGTTAAAGTAAATTTGTTAACATCGCTACAACTCGTCATCAATGTAAAAAACTTCTAATAATTATGGGCACTCAGAGTAGCTTACTATACTACATTCACCTCGGTACTCTGAGGCTAACTATAACGTGTGGAGGCGAAATAACCCAAAGTACAAAAAAACACCATGACAATGAAGGAGCAGAACAAAGTAACTCAAAATCATGAACAGAGGTAGAATGACCGGTTGGTTGCACCATGAATGGCCCCGTTTAGCTGAATGTTCGAAAACTACTAGTGTTATGTAGTAAACAGAATCATATAATATCAAATATGGCAAATCTTACCAATCTACTACCCATTATTTCTATTTTTCCTTTCTAATTAAAAGGCATCCAATTAGTAGGTTCTACCAGATAATAATATGCTTTGATTAGTAATCAGATTTCTGACATTTGATTCATAATTTCTTGTAATGGTTCGAGATATCCTTTATTGTTTGCCAGGATGCATTTTAATTACATTTATGCACGTCTTTCACACTAGAGTTCCATATTACCTTCAACTTACCTCCACACTATGCTGCTCTCGGACACACAAATAACAAAACACTCACCAGTTTACATCCGCTTAATTAACAGTTAGAAAGTAAAATTATATATACCTAGGCGGGCCTGTCCTGTGATTCAATGTTATCATGGTTATACGTATCGCTAATAATCTTCTTGCTCGTGCAAAAATAAATCTATAAATCAGCGGCTATAGTCGAATCTCATTTTATTGAACAAACAATTATTGGATCTTTCATGATTATGAAAAATCATATCTATAGAGTTAGCACATGAGAAATGAACATCATTTATTACTCTTAGAATACTCATGTCTCGATGAAAATATATCCAAGCAAGCCATAAGAACTTGAATGGTGTGTAACCCAAAGCAAACTCTCTTCTTAATCGTTACTTCTAATTGGTGATTGTGCCCATTAATACTGAATGGTTCTGAATTATCAAAAACTGATGTTCTAGCTGATAATTTGCCTAAAACATTAACGAACATATACAGAACGGGCATTTCTTATATATAGATGGAAGAGACACTGCTTTTAAAGGGTACAGCGATATAGAGAGACAACATGATACAATAAAGATGAGTTTGTTCAAATCTCGAGTAGATACTCGATTAGACACTTATTAGAATATATATGAATTATAATTTTCGCATATAACAGAAAGTGTCGAAGACACATATACTTCAAATTAGTCATGATTCAACTTAATTAGAAACGGCTAATCATAACATCTCTAAGAGTAAGGAGATACAAGGTGTGAAATACTATATAGACAATAATATACTATAATATTAAGAATCACGTGGAATAATCACTGATAATAAGGGAGATAGAACACTCCGGTATATAAAGCAAGTGTACTTTATTAATTCATCCTATTGTGCGATTTTTGGAAATATTGCGTAAATATAAGTCGACGCAATAGCTCCTAGAAGTAGAAAGTGCTCGATGTGTGGTATATCGATTACAGTCCTATGCATTTATAATTATTAGATAACAAAGTCCATGAGAAAACAAATATTGCGTCCCAAGTTATATGGCTAATTCCTCTCAGTTCTACCGCAGTTTAAGAGATGCCATTTACACAATGAGTGGACATAAATTACGTTCTCTGGTAGATGATTATTTCCAAAGAAGCATTCAGTTTTGCTGAAAAGAACAATCCAGAGACTGAAAGTTATTGGTATAATGGTATCCTATTAATCTAGTCAATACGTGTTGTTTTTTAAATAAATCGTTAATAACAAACTCTAGTAACAAATGATTTAAGATTATTGGTCAAGAGTAATAATCTATCCGATGCCTGAGAAATGCAGCCAAATACCATGTAAACTATTAAAATGATCTAAGTGTGTAAGTCTTATTTTGTTCCATATGTCGCTAAGGATTAATATGAGTAGTTATAAACATAATAAGTACAAACCTGTCCATATAAATAAACTCGAGTTTGTACATCCAAAGTGATGATGATAAATCGGCCCGTAATTATAAGTATCTACTTAGAATACAGAGCTTGTGGATATAGTAGTCTTTCAACAGCTACTCCTGCATTCTCTTTTATCATTCTTAATTTATCCCTTTGCACATAATAATTGTATTAAATTATGCCAGGTGCTACTGATATCTAATACGTGTAAATCTCCTAATAATTCTGTATAAGATAAATAGCTATGAACCAAGACACTAGCAACTTATGAGATATTTCCTCTTTGAACATTGGTTAGTCATCACGTTAGAGTGCCTAACCATAATTATATGTTAGTGTATTGAAGAAATTGATTTCATTATATGTCTCCAAGCGTGAAACATGAGTCTTATATATTGTAGTTAACTAGGTTTTTTACTATATTTCGATAGATACCTAATAAGTAGATTAAGTGAGTCAGATGATATTTTTCTCTAATATCTTTTAGTGTGCAGACTAGTATTTAACTATCTCTCAATGAAAGGTTTTATATAGAATACACACATAGTGTATAGTCTATAATATACTGATTTGTAGACTTCCCTGCACTGTGGATATAGACATGATGAGCCCAAATCTATTAATTGACTACTTATTCTCTAATGCGCTGACATCAAGTATCGCGCAGCGAGATATACCACATAATAAATATAACTACGAGAGCAAGAACACTCTCCATCCTCTACATGGACAATGTCAACCACATGATTATATCTTATGAAGTAAAGATTATAAGATCTCAAAGCCGAGATTGCCGTTAGTCCATTAATCATATTATCTTGGTACTGAGTGTTATATATACCACCGATGGATGCTACTCTGCGATGAGAATTAAGAACTCAGTCACTACACTTCATATAACTGATCTAAACTAGTATTTTACCTTACCGTAGCTATCACTATTAGGCTCTATCGCAACTCTCACGCAGCTCTCATTCGCTGTACATAACCTGAACAGCATAATCCGTAATATATCAATCTATCTACCTTAACAGCTCGATGGTGGTTAGATATGCACCTATGAATGAATAGACTGATTACTCTGACAATCCGCATGATCATAATTATAGATTCCCTAATCTACTTATACGACATCCCGAGAAACCGATTGATGATAAGGATAAGATTAAAGCAAAGTAATTATATGTGTGTTACACCTCTTTCCAGGCCGGATTGTGATGAAAGAATGTAAGTAGAAAACCTAAATGAAATTAGTGAGAGCCACACCACATATAAGAACAAAATCAAATAACCCATAAATCACATGATAACATATACTCGTAATCAGCTCGACTAACTAACGTAGATTTATGATTGAACCTTCAATGATGATTTATATTTAAGTCATGTAAAATATGCTTACATCTGAGAATATGACCAGAAATTGACAGAGAGAGATCACGAGAGGAGTTTCATTCCCTAAATTATCTCACAAGTACCGGTGTAACGTACGCGAACCTACACACACATTTCAGATACTTATCAGACAGGCTTAAAGAACCAGATACTTCAGATAGGATGCATCTATTCTTTACCTATAATATTCGCCAGATTATAGCCGAGACAAGAGAATTAATATAGAATTCGCTATTATTATCAGAATTATCTCTATCTATACTATCATATCCCCTCTCTATATCTCTCTCTCGTCAGATTCTGTGTCTCCCGTGCTGGAATAGCCAGAAGGCACGGCCTAGCTGAGTGTTAAAAATATAGCTCTCACTGAAGTATGTAACACCACCTGCATGTAACGGTCACTATATACCGTGAGATCTATTGTGATATATAAATATATAGATGCGCGTGATAAGACTTAAGATTCGCGTGCAGACTCAGTGATAACTAAATAGATGTCAAAGATATTAGTGTGCGGTTATTCGGGTGTTTATCGCCGCACGGTCAGAGCTTCGCACGAGTACATAAATATAATGACCTATTTCAAGTGTCGGCTGCGATGATATTGTCCTGCAGGTTTGCTTGTCCACCGATAGTGCAATTCGCGTGTAAGATAAACCTGAGACTCATATGAATGAAGTCCACTAACGCTATATAGATAGCTCCGAGGAAGAACTTATTTTATTTAGGTGTATTTCTATATCTAGTATACAACTGTAACATATACGCTTGGGTTACAAGTCGGAGAATACAAAATAATCGTATCTCCCTCTAACAGCATCGAGCTAACGTTTATTTAAAGAAGGGCTCTTTTATTTTATAATTCTCCTTAATATTTCGACATCTTTAGTCTCAAATAAAAAAGAAACCGAGTAATAATTTTGCCGCAAAAGAAATTTTATTAGGGACCGTTTAATAGTTCACATGAGAACTCAAAGCCCTAATAGGCAATTAACCACCGCGTACGCTGGTTTATCCAGCACCAAGTACACATGGCGTGTATATTTGTAGAATACAACTGTTAATTCAATACTATATAGTTCTATGTCTGCTCTTGAGAAGTTCTTGGTAGTGTGCCACAATCTAAAGACTATGAATCAAGTACCAATATGGTATAACCAGTCTTTGTATGCAGGAAGTTGATTACCTGAGCTTTAGACTATCCCATCATCGATAGTCTAAATGCTATGAGTATTATTATATTTTTAGCTTAACTGCGTTTTTCTCATTTGACACAAGGGGGTAGTTTTCTATTTTGACCATTTTTGGCGACGCAAGATACTAGCTGCTGAGTAAAATTTCTTTCATAATATCTCAAATATGGCAGATTTTTTATTTCAATTTATTTCAAGTCCCCAGCTAATAGATTCTACATAACGAAGCTGTAAGGTATAACACCTCGAAACTCTTGCTACTATAACCCCAAAAAAAAACATGCTTACTCATAACTTTAATACGGTCAATATGTGGCTACACTAATCACACCCTGGTCCAGGTAATTCGGGTTAGACTCACACTCCAGATGAAAGCCTTGTATAATTCCTTCAGGTTGCTATCAGCTAAACGGAGTTCAAATGGTACCTTCGAGAGAGTCTATATTATAGATTTGGGCGTAGAGTGATGAGATACACATCTCTATGTGTTGTTCCACCATATATATCTATCCGTGAGCCCGCGAAAGCAATGACACCAGAACACATCATACGAGTCTCCAATTATAGTGTGGTACCTTAACCTGAAGTTATATCAAGACTTGTGCGTGAATAAAATAGACAGATATCTTCGCAACTACTTATGACTTAATCAAGTTATATCTATACCTCTGACATTATAAACGTCTATGTATATCTATCTCTGAAGCACATGAGCTACAACTTTATAGGTATATATCTTAAATTTTCCTAGTGTCATCCTGTTATGATAGATCACAACATAAATAATGAAGTCGCTTCCACGACCCAGACTATCATATCCAAAAACACCGACACCATTCTAAAGGATAAAACTCTATAATTGTCTGTATAGACTACTACACTCATCTACAAAGTCCTAGCGATTGGCCTGACCCGCTTGATGGAAAGGTTAGAATCTATCCTAGTATGTAAGTTAAGCTAATGTTAATGCATTTTAAATAAAATAGCACAATTAATAATCAAAAACACACAAGAATTTGTCTAACTTCTACTAGAGAAAGCACAAATTAATTATGTGGTAAACTTTGACATGCAAATGTTACACATTAATAAAGATGTCAACTTCAACAAACATTGGTTGAAGAAAGTTAATTTGACATAATAGTTAGTTATTTTATTTATTTATGCTGATTTTAATGGTATTTTCGATCAGAGTTTGGGATGTAATCTCACACTTGAGTGATTTCTTGGATAATTAACGCCAAACTAAACCAACCACCTCGCGTAAGTGCCCATGATATTTACAATTTCTAAGCTAATTTATTCTACAATCATACCTAATATCTAAGACACATAGAACATAGCGTAGCCCAGCTTGACCAATCTCTAGAGATATTTTACAATCTTTTTTAAATGCATTTATTATATAAATAATTATATACCCATCATACTTTAATACAACCTCCCACAATTTCATTACTTGCTATGTATTATATAAAGTAGAAGTAACGTATTGCAATATTAATGCGGCACTCATCAATTCGTATTTTGAAGGTACTGAAGGAATGCGGATCCCATAACCCTATAGCCTATAGATCAAGATGGATCCAATATTGAAACACCATACATGATGCATCTGAGTTATATACTGTGCTGACCAAATGGCAAACAAACTCGCATTATAATAATCCCTACGTTTCAGATGCTGTCATAGTTTTATTATGTGTGTTAATTGAACCTCGCAATAAACCAATAGCGAACAATAACAGAATGAGAATATAGTATGTAAGTTACACTTAAGTATATATCATCCTACACAGTATTATATATGTTGATACAGTAAGGTAAGGTATCTAGACCTAGACACCGAGTCGTATGTGCTAGCTATATAGCTGTATCGACAGTGACTTAGTCTCGTTAAGTGAGAATATGTTACTAAACAGCGCCACTCTCGTTCCAAATTCATAATATACGATAACACCGTGACAACGTTCAACTACATCCGGGCAAAACATCAAATATGTAATAACCTAACTATAAAATGGTAAGTATAAGGAAAGTTTTGCACAATTCACTAAATTTAAATTGTTGGGAATAACGTTAAGAATTAGTGCAGTTAGTTGAATAGTAATACAGTTATAAATATGGATCATGATATGTCATTTTAAAGAGCCAAGATTAGTAGAGCCGTTTCCATCAAAACAAGCTATTGTCGTACGACAACAACTTAATATAATAATGCTCTCACCAGGCTGCTTTAAACCTATCCTACTCTGATATTTCATACAATTAATCCCTTCGCCTTCACTAACGGCGCAATCAAAATACAAAGACAAAAATGGGGTTTACCGCTCAAGTTGTAATTAATGAGGATTTGTATCTATCAAGTTCTGCTCCAAAATAACTGAATATTGATTATGTGATATCACAATCGTCTGCTCATTCTCAAGTGAAACTTGCAATCTAGTCTACAGTCGTAAAGCCAGTAGGATCAATACTCATAAAACCCAACTATAAAATCCCAAAATATTTTCACATATGACTGACCACCGAGACTCAAATTTTGAATAACGACAGTAAAGATTTATCACCTCTGCCACAACTTTCAAGTTGTTCCTCTCACATTAAGCCACAGAAGGTTGAATTCTACCGCGACCAGAGAAGTTAATATGTGGTTATTGGTTCTGCTACAATCTCAGATAATATTTACTTCAATACAGTTATATTCAATGGAAGAGGAACCCTACTCAAGTACACTCTATCTCAGGTCAATATCTCCTCTATCAATCCTACTGGCTGCGCGCGAGTCGGTGTTCGTCATCTCTACAAGTACTCAGAAGATAGAGAATAGAAGCCCCGTATGTGTCATAAACAGAGCATCTTTATGTGACCGAATAAGTAATTTTAAATTGAGTATTAAGGATAATATAATCGTGCGCGCACAGGACTAAGGTAGTAATTAATATCTTATCTACAAATATCCCAGCTTATTATGAGCCTGCAGCTTGCAACCGGCATAGTAACTCAGTAACTTTGTTCTTGCAACACAAATATTATCTTGTCTGCTTCATAATCAAAAAAATTCTATGGAATAAAGATCACCTTGCGACAGCGATACACCTATGAAAAGGCAATCGATAATAATACAGTGTATCAATAACTTATCATCTATATATACCAACTACTGTTACAAATCCATCTGCTGCTATAACTTATTCCTCCCCCTCTTAATCATTTAAGCATAGAGTACCTTCCTAAGCTCCATGTATCCTATGTAGTTATGAAATCGATAGTGATCAGCTCAGTAGAAGTTCAAAATAAATATATTCTTTATTCTCTTCAACTAATTTGTATTACAAAATTGGCCCTATGCTATTCCTACATATAGCGTATGGCAACTAAGAAAAAAATCTTGTGTCTTTGTAAAAATCAAATAGGCAGGTTATGGACTCTGCGCCGCCCCGTCACAATTAATAATATCTTCAAGCATATAATTTTAATTCATCTATATTTGAAACATTAGATACAATATTTGAAATAAAAAATTAATCTATTATTAACAAAAGATTCACTGTTTTACAACTATTGATAATATACTCAATATATATATAATTTATTTATTAATTATAATTTATTTTATTGATTTATTTTATATATCATATATTCCTTATTCCTGAGGTCTTCTCTCTATCTAAGAAGTCGGAGAGTGGTAAAGCTATCCATCTAGTGGCCTTCAAAACAGTGCAATGGACAATCATTTTCATCTAATTGCCTCTATTAATAGGAGTATAATCCAAAATATCAGATAGTCGGCCTAACTTCCTGACAGATAACTAACTTCAATACGCAGTAACCCGTTATAACGAGCTCCACATAAGTTAATTGTATCGCTAATATATTTTAAATTTGTTAATAATAAGCTGTCAAAGTCTAATTTGATGAAATTTATTCTCACATTTGGTTCTTACTCTAAATTTATATTAAGGTATATTTAATATACGTAGAATAACATAAACCAGTATAATGATAACGTAACATAACTTTTTTTTTGTCTAGCCTATAGCCTCCTGTATCCCCTATTATACTCACATTCTTTTATCACTTATTTCTAATACAACCACTAATAATTTGATATTTTACATCTACAATGGAATTAAACTTAATCCCCTATGTGTGCTTCAATATACTGTACAAATATTATTTTTTTGTCTAATAGCATATCAATATAACTTATAACCTTAATGGCCACAATAGCGCCTAGTTTGTGTCTCTTTTACAAGCGCCAATATTACATCCTTTATCAGAGCTTCAGAACACACCAGAATGTTAAGAGGGAATACTCAGCTGTATGAGGCGGACAATTCAAGAGAACAGGCGTGATATCCTTGAATCCCACTGCGTCCTACTTTACACACAAAAATATTTCCTAATAGAATTGTGCACATAACCTAAATGATAATTTATTCGAACGACATAGAATTTATAAAAATGAGGATTCTTTTCAAAGATGAGTGTATTAATCGTTTCTCTTATTCAGGTTTTTTACTATTAATACAGAAACACTGTACGACACATATTCTGCATATCTAATCGGACGGTTGTATTATTGAACATCAACAAGACATGAAAAGTATCACTTTCAATAATATAAATCTCTCGAGGGGAATAAGTAAGTCTTCGTCACTTTGCCAGTATGCTAGAATGGTGTGTCGTTCTCGGCCCATTCTGTTCTCGAAAGACAAGCCATATATACCAATTTTGTTAAACGTATCCAAGTTTGACAATGAAACATCTGAAATGTTAAATGGACTTTTTATTAGCTCACTGTTTTCTATTTATATTATATAATATTATTGTAATATTATTATTATTTATTATTTAATTATTATATAACTATTATTAAATTGAATTATTGAATGATTATGTTTGTTATCCTGATAATATTATTATTGAATTAATTATTATATATTAATGGTTATTAATGATTATTAATTATGTATTATTAAAATCTAAAAACTTGGACGTCCTTTAAAATCCTCTTTGAACACTTAGATTAACTGAAAGCTTATATATAGGTACTGTGAAGTTATGTTTATAATATAAGTGGTATGTAATAATATTAAATAATTTTAGTGTACAGACTCTCTATTCTTATCGAGGTGGCCCGAGATGGAGATAAATTCCTGCGAATTGGGCAATTCAAAAATAATATAAACTAAATAACCTGAGCACCAACAGCAATAAAAATGGGTGAAATAATAGATTATGAATATGCCTTGACACCTTAACCTCATAACTCACTGAACGACTACTTTTAGAACCAAGAAGTAAATTTCCTACAAACTTATATAAAATCTACATAACCTTAATCATCGTGTGAGGGTTTGAAAGGCCTCTTCTCACCATGAGTTTAGCACTGTGTAATGGTGCAATATAACTTCTTATCAGGATCTTAGTATATGATCATCAGGCCATAGGCCTAACCGATGTATGAAATAACCTGGATATATGTTAAAATAAAAAATATAAAACCAATTAGTTATGTTATTATTATTTTCTATAGTAAATTCATGATTAGGTGCCATCTATTGTATAGTACGTTGTTAAGGAACATTAGATCTAAATTAAAATAACCTTTATATGTATAGTTATACGTTTAATTCTAATATTATGCCTGAGTTGTGGCAAGAACTAGCAAGAGAACATAAATAAGTAATGTCATGGAGACTAATATCAACAGTAGAAATAAATTGTACATTGTTAACGAGTTCTGGTCACTGTGTATGTTATACAACCATGCTCAAATAAGTTTGCAAGATATGATTTTTAGTGAATTTTTGGGGCTTAAATTGGCCGTTCTGAGTCATAAAAATCGTAAAAGCAATCATAACAAGAAGATACTCTGGACGAGTGCATGCACACTTTCTTGTGACGGGTGCAATTGTGTCAGATCAGAAAGCCTATAATGGGATGTAGATGTCTTAGTTCAATCTGATTTTTGTTTTTATTTTACCTTTTTCTTTATATTGATTTGGTTATATAATTTTATTGGTTATATTTCAAGATAATAGAAGGGCATGTTACAATTGCATAAAAATAGTTTCACACTACTTCCAAATAATGACACTTGAATAAATATAATAGAAAAACATACTAATGATATAGTATAGGGTGAATTAGTTAGGAAAGATTGATATGAGGGTAATATAACTAATGAATTATAATAACCTTGGGATAGTAGCAGGTATTAATTAAAAAAATAAGTATTAAACAATAGTATACTATGTGTTACTAATCAGGATACTAGTAATGATACATTACTACGATATGATATATTTTTTTTACAAAAACCTATTAGACAATAATTCCAATGACTACACCCTTAATTATTATTTTCATTTTTATATTTACTTAGATCAACCATATAATTTACTTATATTTCCTTTTAATTTGTGAAATACATGTATGCTGCATTTATGAGAAGTGTGTTCAATGGCGTCTCAAAAACGTCCAAGATTTCTTCATCTTTTCATATCTGAACATATAACATTCTACACAAAATACATAAAACAATCCTATGAAATAACAATTAAACCTGTTGATCATTAACTCCTTTATAACTTCATTGAATCGAATATCTTTTGTACTGTGAGCTATTTTCAATGTAAAAAATTATTCAACATATATTTTATTCTTCTTACTAAATTTAGAAGTAGGAATTTGGGTGTTACTTTTGAAGCGCTTCTAATTTCTGACCACAACCTTCACACCCCACCCTGAATGGTGTTGTTCACCTTACCTCTGTATGTGAAGTTATGGATTCACATATCTTTGGCTGTTTCCTCTAACACACAGCTTCCCTGAAAATAAAGTGGAGTTCTGAGGTTTTTGCTGACTCGTGCAACGGAAACTCAACCCAAACTTTCACTCCGAGTCTCTAATTCTGTCTAGGTCCGAAATACGTGCTCATCTCATTATCAAACGAGATGCTGCTCTTTTCACCTCTTCAATATTCCATACCTTTCTACACCATAGATGTTACAAGGTGACGTTGACTTACCAGCTGTTATGGATCCTCGTCGTATCTTCTACTGTCTCTCTCCAACTTCTGAGTCCTTGCGTATGCACAATTGATAGAATATATAATAGACTTAGACTCATCATATATCTAAATAGCTTCCATTAGTGATGATGAGAGCGTAGTGGTATAGAACAGACTCTCCTATTATATAGCTTATTCCAATTTCTCAATTGTCGATCTTCCAACCATTATCTTTGCTATTAAGAGAACTTGGTAAAAATGTAATGCCCAGTTGTTCTTCGGCCTTAATTTATCAACTATTTTTCTCTAGTTCTCCAACACAAATGAGAAGTATACTAATCCGGGATGAGTATATAACTGGATAACTAAAACTCCTCAGAAGAAGGTAATAGGAGAGTATCTCAGCCATAATTTATATTTGAATGAATCTTATGTAAATATATACTTAGTCTCAGCAGTAATTATTAACCATTGCCAGTTACCTACATATAATAGATATGAATGATGAGTATCGAGTATATCCCAAGTTAAAATAATAAATATGTAGTTATTCATTAGCGAGTAATTATTAGTTAATGATGACAGTTCAGCGATAATAATAATGTGATACTGATAATATGAAATTGTTCTACCATTGTAGTAATATTTATTTTTAGATAAATAGTATAATTTATTATATAAGCCGCTTGTAGCGCTCTCGTACGTGAAGCTGAGTAATATATAATGAGTTAAATAAAATATATATAATTTAATAAATATAGATATGAATCATTCAGTACAAAATATAGAAGAATCAAATGCCCTAGAGTGCGAAAATAATCGTCCAATAATTACCTAATAATAATTTTTAAATATTAGTACCCTAAATGTTATATAATACTGACCTATAGTAGTAATAAATTATAAAACCTAATGACTCTCTCTCTCACATAATACATTGCATTGTAATAAATAATAGATGAGTGTGACTAAAATATCGTATTGCCGAATAATCATTAATTGATTTTAAGTAATCTGATAATCTTAATTATACAGTGAATATTATTCATCTAATCACCAAATTTGAGTGATACCTCAACCATAGTACGGTATTTAGAAATAAGTACACATATTATAATGAGATAGAGTGTAGATAACGTACGAATACATCGGCTAAACTCATTCAATAGCGAGCTACATGTATCAGGTTGATAAATGAATACCGGTATATAATCGAATGTCATTATAAATTACCCTGAATGGATCATAGCCAATAGAGAAGTGGTCCTATATTAAGTATAATTGTGGAACGATTGTGATGATAAGATGTTGTGCGTACATGCCAATCTTCCAACGGGGAAACTTTTCAGATCAAGAAAATGGAACGAGACGATATTTCTGGAGCGCTTTATAGTGTACATGTGATACTAATTACATGCAAACCTTTAATATTATGAGTGTTAATGTGATTGGCGTTAATTGCACTTTTAAGTTGCGATATTATAGAAGGAAAGAATTAAGAGCAAAAAATTTGTTTTATCTTGGATATAAGAGTGAGAGTATATGATATAGATCATTAATGTATCTATAGTTGGAGATCTAATATGTTAACTAGACTTATGATCTTAGATATAGTATATGTGTAATTTATTATGCACTGATAGCAGAGACTTCAATTAGTCATTATATGTAATGTATCCTTATCAACATCATAGGTATTAAGAACTTGATTATAGTACGTAAATAATTTCATACGTAAAATAGCGTATTATTAATTGATCTTATCACCTAGACATTATCACCAGAGGTGTATGTGTGCTATAGTGTGCTTGTCTGATTACTTACATATATTGCGATATATATAAGATCTTATTAAATATTAAAATATTATGCTCCACAGAGTTGTATTGATATAATAGTAAAGAGAGAGAGCGTAGCCCCCCAGGATCACCTGCTGTGAAGCTTGACTAAGAGCGGAGAGAGGTGAATATCAGTGGCACCCCAGCTCTCCATTCATATGGCGGTGACTTCACAATTTATTACCCCTTATGGTTAGAAACACGTCTCACCAAAAGCAAATAAATGAAAAGTATGAGTAAAAGCATTTCTTTCCAATGAGTCACGTTCAAATTTATTTCATTGTCCAGACTGAAGTTATCTATGCAACATCTATCCTCACGCCTTGCATAATAGAGCGCGACTTCACTCATAAACTTTAAAACTGCAAACTGAGAATAGAGAGTACCTCAGTATCAATCGCGCTAAGTTGTCTAGCGTCCATCTTTATGATGTTGAAGATCCTATCGTAATAATACGGTCCTTTCGATGAATGTTGGAGCTATCAGAAGTGATATACCTAAATGTATATTGTCAATGTTTCTATTGTCTAAATTTTGTATGTTGTAGAAGTAAGTCACAGTCTAACTTAGCAATTTGTATATAAGATATCACCAGTATTATCCTTTTCAACTTAACTACATATTCCAGAATATATATATGTCCTCATCATTATATATGATTTTCGTTCCTGGAGCAAGATCTCCTGTCCAATAACTCTATCCGATATACCTATAATCTTCTACTCAACACTATCTCACTATCACCTCATATCCATCTTACGGCTGCGCCCACACCTAATACTATACTAACTACAGGTACTTCATCATCACCCTAATGATAATATCTCCACTCCACACACTACCTTATCAATCACATAAATTCACCTATAATTAACTAGATATTCAATTATACTTAACCACTAATTTGAATATCTCTCAAAATTAGGAGGACGAAATGAGTTTGAATTTGATGATTATTCTTATACAAGATACCCTCTTTTTATAATTTATCACCTCCACCCCTTTAATTCATAATAAAACCTTATATTTCGCTGACTATCACAGTACCTCCACCCCCATAATCACTTCAGCGATCCCTTATTCATATGTCAAATTATCTCAAGAGTCAATGACCCTAATATATATTATACTCATTAAGTGTAATCCTAATATGAATCGGGATTAATATAATGAACTCATCCAAATAAGAGTATAAAATACATCGTGCTGCGAAATTTATGCCCATCCCAGCCTACCCACCTCCACTCATAGATGTTATTAGAGTTCCTTATAAAATATTACTATCAGAAATACATAAAGAAGGAAACCCTAATTGATTGAAACACTTACAATATTGTTGATTACTTTAAATATTTTGAATATTTAAGGTTGTAAATTATCGATGTGGTGCAGGATTTATATTATAAGCATTGCACTTCAATACACATCTACCTAACATAATGAAGGCATTTCAGCGCTTAACTTTAAATATCAATATGATACTTATATTGTTAATATATTATATATATATATGAATATTTAAATCATAGTAATAACAAAACCTATCAATATTATATATATATGTAGTACTAAGTATACTATATATTAAGATAAGAAATATGATTATAAATATATATTGCTCTCATACTAGGCAAGTTACTTATACCACATACACTGGATACCATTATATTTCTATGAAATATAATCAATATCATGATGTAGAGGTATGGTGAAAAGAGTTATCCGATATTAAATAATTGAAACTGTCTATGAGGTAAAGAAAAGTATGAACCCCCTGTATAGCGTATTAGCGTTCTAACATCTAATTCTGCACTCAATATGACTAAGTAAGTAGAGCTGAGCCGTTGCAGCACGAAAGAGAGATAAAAGGTTACAGCACTTATATGAGATATAGTCACTTGACCCTAAAACTATAGAAGTGGTTAACTCACTAATGTAGTAGAGTGAAATGATAGGGAATTAATAAATATATACGAACCGACTAATATATCACTCTACCTTACATCAATATGTTATGATATAATATAATATTATGATAACTTATTATATAATTAATCTGATATATATAATTAATAATAATATATATATGTAATACTATATATATAATATATATATTATATATAATATATATATTAAATATATCAAAAATATTATTTAAAAATCATATCATATATATTAGTATTAATACACTAATCAATCTAATATAATAATTGATTAGTAATATAAAATAAATTATATATATTATAGACCACACCGGTCTATACGTAGTACAAGTAAATTTGTACTGCATTATATAATATGTTAACTTCTAATTAGTGTAGTTAGGTATAAATAAGATTATGGCGCTAAATTAATAGTAAGATTGAGTGCTAATGGTATATCGCGAGATAGATAGTAATTAAGTAGTACCATTAGAGAACATGACTGACCCTTGTGTGACTCTCACACTGGAACCGCGTGACTATGTAATGCGCACGTCATATGCTGTGCAAGATCCTCTGTGCTTATAGTCCTGTGAATCGCAACACTTAAGCTAACGAGATCAAATAATTCACTGAGCAATGACATATATTAAGTACACCACCTCTAGCGCGTCTTACTGATACCTCGTTTATAGACAAGAAACTTCACGTGATAGACAGTAGAGAGAGTGAAGTAGACCTACGAATCATTTGATATATGATAGTTTCAAACCTGCAGCCGTCCCCAGATAGGAGTGAAGACGGTATTATATAAAATGAGCAATAATGAATATAAGCCAATGTCAGCCACTCCCTATCGCTCTACGTGGATGTGGTCCAATCATTGCTATAGTATCTATGTCATTCACATCATTTAGGCCGTCTAAGCAATAGATACATAGCTTAGCAGCGATAGATGGAGATGACCCCGAAACCTATAACCGAGTAATATCAGCTCCATCTTAGTCAATACCTAACTAGAGGTGCTACGACAACTTCATCACCTGCACAATGTAAACAAAAATTGCAATACATGTAATCAGTTACTGTTAATATTTAGTTCTCTGCGGCGTGATCTCACTGCTTTATGGATTAACTAAAATAATACATAATAGTGATATGGTCCTAATAGATCAATGAAGACTCGCCTACCATTAGTCACTGATATATTTTGAGTGCACGAAAGGCTAATCCCAATCCGTAGGACAAAACTGGCTCAATAAGTGGTGCAGTCTCAGTACAACACTATATCTCTGCTAATAGCTCACTGAGGTACTCTCTCTCTTCATATAATTCAAGGTAGTATAGATAATAAATGGACCTCGATAATACCCACAGCTCAGGTGACATGATAAAACTATCATACGAATAAATTTAACTCCCGTGTAATAGCAACACTGAAGGTTGAGATAAATATAATATATAAGTTATTTCGCGTAAACCTAAGTATTACATAAAAAACACGATACTAAATTGGACCGGTTAATAATCTTTTAAGTAGAATGCAACTATATTATATGGACTATTTGATGATCCCGTCACTTCTCACCCTCACTCACTCACACCACGTTATCTAGTACTAGAAACCGTACCATGTGGTCATACTACTCTACTGTCTCGCGATTATCAAAGTCTACTCCACTATACTGCAACCTCACTCTTACAACACAAGCGTGCCTATCAAATATACTCTAGATCGCGTGATGATATTCACGTGATGTTGACTCAACAAAATCCCGCTCCAAAATGGTAGCCCTATACTAGACTCTAACAGTCAGTTCTCATCGTTCTATAACGTATATAGATAGTATATAAGTTATATCCATATGCTGCCTCTGAAAAATATAAATAAATCCTACTCACTCACAAGTAACATACAGTCACAGAGCGAGATAATCATCTTTATAAATCCCGGACTGCGAATCAATACATACCTGCGATTCCATATCTAACCTCACAAAGCTACTACTACTTTAGCGTGAAGTCACAACGATCCAATTTATTATTGGTTATATAGTAATGCACTTGAAAAAATTTGTTTTACGGTGCGATTTCAGATGACCCTACCTCAGTCATTCAATTAATGTAAATAGCTATAATTGAGAGCTACCATTCTAATGTGAACATACAGTAGAGCACTATCTCGACGTAAATCCAAGTTCTATCTTCTATTATACTTCTCATAAATTCTTTTTCAACATAACGTCTACGTCTCTGCAAGTAATTCATTCATTATACTTACTTCATTCACTCCCCGATGAGATATATGAAGAAGCAAGATATAACACATTCATAATATGGCTAACAAGTAGCATACCTATATATATTTATGACTTGATCTGACTGTAAGAAGAGACTCAGAGATGAGGTTTAATCAGCGTAGTATCTATACATAGGATATTCTTCCTAAATATCAACGATAAATAATTTGCCAGTCGTAATATCTACAAGGTTATCTGATAAGATTTCTCACCCTCAGAATTAACTGAGTCCGCCACCTATCATACTATATACTTCGCGTAACTGACGCCACGACATATATCCTTAGAGTTGTTAAACTCTTGACATAAACTTTAGAAAGTTACACATCCTATATCACCACTCATATCAATGATAGTGCATTATATACTCTTAAGGAGTCCTCGATTAACAAAGTCCTGACTACAGTGTTCGCACGTTAATTGTCACCTGATAACCTCAGACGTTGCCTATATTATAGCATGAATCACGGTCGTATATAGTTGTTCCCGAATCGCCCGATATATAATTACTGTATGATAGTATACGGGGACGCAAGGATCATTGTAAATATGCAACTCTCACAGGTACTATCTGACTGATAGAATCATTATAAGTATATAACACCATAACCATAAAGTTAGCATATACCATATAATAGTAATACCCTCTAAACTTCGAGTAAGTAGATTGTGGAGTGAGGACCTCACCATACTAAGGTGCTTACTTTCTTTATTTACATAAATATAATTGACAATCCACTCTTAATCACATTACGATATTATACTAGGTAAACAAAGGTGTAAAAGAGACTGCGAGATTCTTTGAGTTTTATTGTTATGTCATTCAACTGTCAATCCACATGATGTACAGCGTAAAAGTAATGCTCACAAGAACTAGTAGACATTAAGTATAGGAAAAGTAATGATCTCCAAAATAATTATAGCACCCATAAAGCTTAAGACCAATCAAGTTAGTAGAGATCTGCAGACGCGCACTAAGGTACTCACCCTCCCCCCACTCCTCCTTGGTCTGAGTGTATGACTAATCAGTATACCCACAATCACCATCAATATACTAAATGCTAAATAAACTACATCCACAATATCACGACATAGAATTACCTCTTATTCACCACAATAATAGTTTGCACCCACGCTAAACACAGTTGCTCGAGGCGGCAGGACGTGTGAGTCGTATGAGTCAATTCCCTTATATTGCTTGTGAGCTGAGGTGAGGCCTATACTACGCGTGGGGTAGATTGACGAGTGTGACACTTAGATCCCGCAACAAGATGCTTCCATTCACCGATGCTTCCTCTAATAATAGTGATACTTATAATATAATAAACATTAAATGCAAGTCCTCATATTACTTCACAATCGATACTTTTCCAATAAGATAAGGTCCGATGATTTAAACAGATACCCTAGAATCATCACGCGCATGAGACTTAACCTTCTACATTAAACAAAAACACATACATATATCAAGATCCGTAGAGGCGGTTACATATCGCGAACACACCGTACTTCAACTCGAACACACGCTCCCACTCGCTATATATATATATCACCTTGAATGAGTTCTCTCCAAATAGACTATGCGTACGCGTAGACTGTCTTTGTACCCTTGATCCCTCACCACCGTTCGTAGAGTTCCTTTGAATAGTAAGTATAAATATGATAATTTCTAACCTACTCAAATAACTAGCTGAAATAGAACAAAATAAGATAGAATAAATGCGTCGCATAAAGGCTATACTGAGTAATAATAATATATAAAGATCAATAATATGATAGTTCAATGTAATATGAATATACTCTAATAGAGTGAGTAGCACTTAGTACCGTAGAATTATAAACTATCATACTCAATACAAAACACGCACTAACTTACAAACTCTCATCCAGTATAAACAGCTGGATACCGGTAACAAAATAAGTCTAATTAGATTAACAAAACTTCAGAATACATGTGGGTATGAATAGGCACCTACAGTTGATCACTAATAATGTAATATTAGTCTATACGACGTCAACAGAGCCTGGCTTGTGACAAAATAAAGCAAATACGTACTCACGTTCTTGACCTAGATATGTAAAGGGACGTTAGTCATAGTCGACCTACAAAATCAGTACTGACTATATGTGAGGTAGAAATTCCGACGTCAACGCTGCTGGAGCCACATGGTAGAGTACTCATTATCACTATATAAGCCATAACCCTATATCACTCTAAAAATATTATGTTATTGCCTAAGTGATATAAGGGAAATTCTAGCTTCATTCCGTAATAGTTACATATTATATTTACTATATATATTAATTCTTCTTATGATAAATTTCCTAATCTCTAAGTTCACTCCCCAATTTATGTAATTTCCATTATATCATAAGTATAATATCCATCCTATGTATCATACTAGATGAAAAATGCGAATAAATAACTATGCTATTCCAAAGTGCTCACGCTTTGAGAATGTGATATGAAGTGGAGCCCAACTCTCTTTTTACTATAATTACTTTCCTTGCCTATCCCTATAGACCGAGTAATAGCGAATGCGAGAACAGGATCTCACTGTTACCCAACAGCTAATTATAGCCCGCATAATTACGACCTATTAAAGCAAGAAGCCGCTATTAAGTTTAATTTGGAGTCAATAGAGTAAAGGGAGACCTGAGCATGAACTGATAGATATAGTGATTCTATAATTTATAAATTAGCCATACCTAAAAAATAATAAAAGTTAAGATAATAAATATTAATCAAGAGGATAGGTAGATAGTTGAGTGTCAAGTGGTAGACAGAGAGTAGAGATTCTTGAATTCATAACGTCGACAAAGAGTAAGAGCTAGTCAGCGTCGGCAATCGGGTTGGGGCCAAGAAGCACGGGTAGCGAATATGACGGTTTATCGGAAGAAATAGTATAATCAACTCAGGTTGCGCCCCTGTACCCAGGCGTGTACATATTAGAACATTTGTCTTAAAGATAAAGTATGTTATCTGATATAAAATTACTTCATTGTATGAGGTAAATAACCTTAATAGGCGATTCCCAGAAAATAGGAATGCAAGATTGATGTCGCGGGGATCTGCATATTGGAGCGTGTCGCAACGTATTGGTGTCTAAAATTCTCACCCGTAAGATGTGACGAGTTGGCTACGGCAAAATAACTCTCTGCAACAGATATAATAATCAGTAAACCTAATACGCAAGCCACGTGAGTTATTATGACCGGGCCTGCGTCTTTATAATTGAAGCACCTGTCATCAGTAAGGTTGCTCTGACCGGATGAGGTACCACCTATGAGCTTATATAAGAGACCTAGTTTGATGATCAACAATGATGAGATTCCAAGTAACGTGAAGGAAAATATATAGAGTTCCAATAGCATTTAGTCACGAGCGAATATTTAACTCGGGAAAAAGATACAAGGCAAAATAAAAACGATAAGAATACAAACAGGTAATAACGGTCGAAGTGTGGACATTAATAATCAATAAAGACATTTTACATTATCTGCTTCAGCATATTTACCCTCTACCAGTAAAACACAAAATGTGTCATCTACTTAGGAACCTTAAATGTAACGAATAATTATAGAACTATACTGATAAAGTAAATCCATAATATACGTATGAAGATCACACTACTAATAATAACTCAATTGCTACAGAGTGCCAACACTGAAACATTGAAAAAAAGGCTAGGGTACATGTAGATTAAAGCATCCTACGAGAAGACACAATTACCACGTAAAATAATAACATCCAGTAGCACATCTCAACACAAACTTAGTATAACTAATCATATATGTAAGTGAGAACAATAAGTAAACATCCACCACGTAATAGTACGAATGATGAATTGTGAGATATGCCTTTTAACTTTCTAGTTTTATGATACAATAAAATAATATAATAAACACTCCGCGTGAACAAAAATATAAAGAAATAAGTAGTGAAACTCAATTAGGAGATTCAAGAGTAGATAACTTTTACCTAATAAATCTTACATCGCAGGAATATACACTCAAATTTGACGTAAGTCGAAGAATTCCACACCTCACTTAATCACCCAAAAGTAGAATTAAATATAACAACTAGTAATAACTCACACTCCAGATGACCTCAATACTAATGAATGAAAGTCTGCATAATCCACTAAATAAATAAATCAATAAAATATCCACCATTATACTTGGATGTCAAAACGCGTACATAATTAATAATAAAATAAAGACGCGATAATGACATGATAATCATCAGATGGAGTAATATATCAATAACCTACATAGACAAAACAGCAAACCTAATAGTAGTAATCACAAATTATAAATACATTATATATGTGGTAAGTTATAAAGCAAATTCCGATATCAATAACTTCAGATACCGAATAAATAAACGAATAATAACCTATTAACCCTAGACAAATCTTTATAATTCACCGATAAATAAATTACCTCCCAATCACAATATCAAGACAAAAATCTAAGTCCAAACTGGCAACAATCACATCCGGCCCACCAATAATAAATAAAAGATAATTAATGATATGATACTTCAACTATGAAATAAACATAACACTAGAATCTAATGAATTACCTAATAAAATACATATGAATAGAAATGATACGTATACCACACAATATAAGAGTAATATAATTATAAACTAATCATATAATAGTATAATGGAATAATAAATAAAAATATATACAAATTTAACCTAATAATATAACTAATAAAAATAATAATCAATATAATAATTAATAAAACATAACATGACAACATTCTCTACGTGGAAACATAACACCAACCTTATTCAACATCATAAATCCTTGCACCTTCCTACTCTATTCTACCTACTGGGAAATGGAGGACCTTTAACAGGCCCAAACTTTATTTACCACGGTGTGGTCCGGAAATTCCTTCCCCTGCTCCCAAATAAATTAACACCCTTGCTTGACCTGGAGTGGTTACGAACTAGACTTTGGCGAATAAATTTCACATTTCACATAACTCTGGTGCTCTCCAGAAAAAATTTTAGTCCACCTTCCCCTTGTTATCTGACTTTTATGGTAGTCAAGTAATAAAGCAAAAGGTATATGGTGTAATAGAAGGATGTTAAAGTTTTCTAGAAATTACCTTCAAATTAAAAAAAATAGGATTCCTACCTTAGTACAGCGTAGTATGAAAGGATGTATTGACAACAAGAAGATGTAGCAGAGAAATGAACATATGAGAGACCGAGAGGATAATCCAGCCAAAACAACAACGAAAAGAGAAAGAAAGGATGGACAAGAGAAATGGTATTGACGAAACATTGAAGGGTGAAAAAGAAGAGGTCTAATCCGTCGAGGCAAACGAAAATGGTAGCAGTGGTCAGAGTGACAATTAGGGACTAAGCTAGACTTGACAAAAGACCGGTGAACCGGCGATATGATAATAAAAATACGCCGCTTGGTTCCTGAATGACGTTGCCACCAATAGAAAAGGAAGGTGAAGATGGCACGCAATAGTGAAATATCATAGAAAAGCTAATTAGGACGAATCGACCCCAAACTGTTGGGATTCATTAAGCTTACGAACGCTTAACAATTCCAAAATAAAAACGAATTTCACCTTATAAAGAAAGCATGCTGTGAAATAAACCTCTCCTATAAGTTCTTTCCTCTCCCTATATGTTACCCTATTATTAACAACAGTCAAACGAAAATGATCATTCTCTCTAGCCATATGCTTTTGGACGATTTTCTCACGAAATATCACGGGATCGAAGGATGGATGGAATTCAAGAATGAGTTAATGATCAAGTCAGAGCAATTTGCACGCTATCTACAAACCGAGGTCAAAGGTCATGAGAAACAGAAGATATTGACCTTTTCCTTGTGAAGAAAGATCTCTTGATATCAGGGAGAGGTCTCGAACCTGAGTTTGTTCTTCAATAAGTAAAAAGGTTTTATAGATAATGAGAGTAAGAGTCCTTGATTTGAAGAGGTTCTCCTTAAAGAGTTGACCTTGCCCCTAACTCATTTAAAGAATAGACCTTGCCATTAACGAGCTGTTTTTTATAACAAAGTTTAATTAATTAAGTATATTGATAAAGTCTTCTTTCAAGAGAAAAAGGGTTTTTAATTAAGGGCGATTTTAAATTTAATTTTTTTATTCTTTAAGTTTTTTTTTCAGCGTTTGAAGATTTGAATTATAAGAAGGACTTAAATAAAATAAAATAATTAGGAAAGAAGGTTTAATTATAAGAAAAAATATTGCTGTTCTATAAATAAATGAAAATATATATATTATTTCTGAGAGAGAGAGAGAGAGAGAGAGAGAGAGAGAGAGGAGAAGAGAGAGAGAGAGAGAGAGAGAGAGAGAGAGAGAGAGAGAGAGAGAGAGAGAGAGAGAGAGAAACTTGGGCACCAAGAATGATTTTTTCTTTGAAATAATCATCCAAATTCAAAAAAAAAATGAATTTAATCATGAATGAAAAAACGAGTATTGGATTGTTGCAAGTCAACAAGAATTAAAAGAATCATAAATAGATAAATAAGAAAATTTTATTATTTTTGTGCATCGTTTAGTGCAGTAGAAATAGTGTTAGAAGTGGAACTAATTGCAAAAAAAAAAATGATTACTGTTGTAAATGGTATGTAATACGCTCCTAATCAACACGCTAAAAATATACATTCGTACTGTCGAGCAAAATGCGTTTATTTGGTCGCCAGCTTGAAATAACATGAAAAGTTTTTTAAAAAAAAAATCATAAAAAATCAAATATGGAATCAAATTGCAGGAAATTTCATGCTGAAAAAGAATGTGATGTTGGTTTTTAAAAGTAAAATGTTAATAAAAATGAGGGGGGGGGGGGGGGGGGGAATGATAAAAAAATATTATACGAACATGACCCTGATTTTTCACTTAATGCTTAAATTAAGCATACATTACTTACAGACCTTTACAGATGCTACGAGACTAATTTTTGATTTTATTTATTATCCAAATGCGCTTTGTGACGATACTCCCTATGTCACATTGACAGCAAAAGGCTTGACGGGAATAATAAAATTCGAACTTTTCAATCCCATACCTACTTGGTGCGTTAAAGTACATACAGATGTCGACGTTTAATAGTCAACCCCTATCAAAATTAAAAAGGGACAATAAACTAAAACATCGCAAAGATAATATTCCTTCGAACCAGCCTCGGAACGCTTGAGGATGGGTTGATTAATCCATTTCAAACAAAAATTTTTGCTTTGGTTAGGTCGATTAATTCGATTATGAAATAGCGTCAAAAAATGGGGCATCATACTCCTGTGCGTCTTTCCAGCTTCGCGAGACACATTTTGAAAAAGTTTGCGTACTAGATAGTGTTATGGGCAGCAAAGTGTACCACGCGAGGATGCTTTCAGTCTAGATTTGCCTGCCTGCAGAAGCTCGAATATTACTAAGTGTGCAGTGTCAGTCTTAGAGCGGCAAACCATTCCTGTGAGTATAATCTCCTGAATGGCAGTGGAGCATTCCCAAATCAGTAAGGCAATCCGGTTGACACTGATATAGTTCTTGATCTTTGGTAAAGACATGTGCGTGGTTACAAGAATAACTGTCAAGAGTCAATATCTGTCAGTGACTTAGTGTAAAAAATGCGTAGTTTTTTAAGAAGGACGTGAGGCCTTCACTTCTAGACATGTTGAAGAGAAAAAATTGCAAGACTAGTTTTGGTGACACATCATAATATCATATGAGAATGTAATATGGATAACATTTGCAAAATGTATCAAAATAATTTTGGACTATCAAAAAAAAGACTTCATGACCTTAGAAGAAAAATCTTAGATTAATCGCTCTGCAGCAAAACTGATCAGAATGAATAAATAAATTTGTTGTGCAAAAATAAGGACTTTTATCCTAGTGCATCAGATATTTGCATCCGTTGAAGAAAACAAGACATATTTACTCCCTGTTTTACTAATTTCTTTGGATGTTCTAATCGGTACCAAAAGCAAAGATCTGAAGTAGGTTTCGATAGGTCAGGCTGTAATGCAAGCTTGCAGGCCTCGTTCTCTGATACCAATTCCTTTAGATTTTGGGTCTCGTTTCCTAATTGATAAACTTTGCAGCTTTTTCAGTGTGTTCTATGAATGAACTGCAGAAAAACATACCTCTTTCTGTAATGTGAACGCTAGCCAAAGCGTTTTAACTAATCAGGCCACTCTCTTAATGGGTCGCCGACAACGTCCGATCATAATATAGCAACAATAGATGGCCATAACACCCTTCATGGGATGGGAGTTATATGTACGCATCAGGAGCATCTTCTAACACATCTTTATTGCTCACAGACAAATAAAAACGACTCAAATCCCGCCCTCTAGCACATGACATTATATAAAAAAAGCAAAAATACCCGTCCACTACATTCAATCCCCTAGCTCAAGAGCCATGAACAAACTGAAATTTCAAAGTTTATTTTATGAATCAATTAAAAGTAATCTCCTCGATCCTCTTTGGAGTACCAGTAAGTTATTTAAAACACCTCAACAATGATGATTAGGATATATGCAAACTGCTGTAAAAGGTAAACACAGTGGTGCAACAGAAATTTCGTTTCTACCAATGATTGATTTGAATCCAAGCTCTTACAGCTGTGTATACACCACAATTATGTTCACAAGTAATGAAGCAAAAAGATTGAATGTGAAAACTCCAACTGTAACCTTTGATCAGTGCTTGTGGATATAGGCAATGGAAGTTATATGCGCTGATCACAAAGGAGAATTCGATAATGTGGTAATCCGGCTTGGTGGGTTTCATGCACTAATGTACTTTCTTGGGGCTATTGGAGGACTGATGGCTGGATCGGGCATAGAAGAAGCTTTGCAGACAGTGTATGCTGAAAATTCAGTACCCTATATGTTAAAAGGTAAAGCATATTCACGTGCTCTTCGAGGGCATTTTCTAATTTCTTCATCTCTCGCTGCTTTAATTGTAGCAGATGTTTTGAAGTGCAGCCTACCAGTTGAAGTAATTGCAGATTCAGATTTGAGCGAGATTGCATCAGAAAGTGAATGCATTACTGGTGATGCAATGGAAGTGGAGACAAATGATGATGATGATCTTAATCTTGAAAAGTGTATTCACTTTTTCAAAAATGTGCTCAGAGGAAGTTATTTCAAATCCTGATCTTCATAATCTTTCGTCACTAATAGATTAAAGATAAAACCTCCTCAAATCACAAAGTCGTACTGCCAAACTCTGGCTGTTGTACCTGAACATGGTGGATATTGTAAAAACATTTATTTCGGCTGAGTAAGCAGGAAATTTTGAAATGCACTTTCAGGCAGTTGAGCATATGCTACCTTTTTTTTTGCGAGTTCCGGTCATAATAATTATGCTAAATGCGCAAGAATATACCTTCAACAAATGAGGGAACTAAACTATACAAAAATGCTGAATAAAGGCCACTTTACTGTACGAAGAAAGGACAGGAAGTTGTCTGGTGTTTGGACCGATATGTACATTGAGCAAACGCTCATGAAATGCATTAAAAGTCGTTCTGGTATAACTCATAAAGGAGGAATAACTTGAAGTCAACGTGCAACTTGGATTTTGAGCCATTCTAGATGAAGTGAAGTAACATGTGTAATAAGTTTGCAGACCAATGTTACACTTTTTGGTAGTGATCAACATACTGATTTAACTGATGCAAGGATGGTCCAAGATTTCGAAGATATGAATAAGGTAATGCAATTTTTTATAGACCACAATCCATTTACTGCTTCTTCAAGTGACATATGGAATCTTTTTAACGGAATTACAGATAGTGAAAACAAAGTTACTGCAGAAAATGCTGACGTCATTTGAAGAAACATTCAAGATAAACTTACTGGTAAACTATTTAAAGATGAAACTTTATTAAAATCAGACCAGGCAGTACCCATGAAAGTGTTGGAAAAAGAAATTGTTATTGCTGGTGAGACTCATCATGAAGATTCGCGTCTTTTAGCACAGAGGATGCTCGCTTGTATATCCTTGAATAAAAACGCTCAAGATGCAAGGGAGTTTTTCAATTACAAGTTATCCACTCTACCAACTTCATAATTTGACCATAGTACCCAGGAAAAGAGAAAAACTGATAAATCATCATTGGCAAACACATTAGATAGCATGAATATCAATGAAATACAACGGTCTTGTTCCCAGAATAGTACTTCCTACTTTCTTGATGGTGGTGTGCTAATTTACCAGTTACCATGGTCCGCTTCTGCAACATTTAGCGATGTCATAAGGCAACACGAATCGTATGTCAACCGAAGGTATGGAAAAGCATCAATAGTTTTTGATGGGTATGAAAAACCAAATATAAAAGATATGGAACACAGATTGCGCTGGAAGCAGTCGTCTGTTGTAGCAGTTTTTGATGAAAATTCGCCTGTGATCATCGAGAAAAATAAATTTCTTTCTAACTCTACTAACAAACAACGCTTTATCAATATGCTGTGGAATTATTTTCAAGGGAGAGGTCATTCCGTCATTCATGCAGATGGTGATGCAGACACACTAATCGTCAAAAAGGCTTTAAATATAGCCCAGGAAACATACGTCACTATAGCAGCTGATGATACTGATATTGTAATCCTACTACAAAATAATTCTTCTAAGAACATTTTAATGCAGTCTGCCACAAAATCTGATGAAGTTTGTGACATTCAAGCTATGCAAAGATCTATTGGAGAGAAGGTTTGCAAAACTTTACTTTTTGCTCACGCATTAACAGAGTGCGACACCACCAGTCCGTTATTTGGCAAAAGCAAATCTTCAGCTTTCAAGATATTTTTGGATGATTTAATATCAGCATTAGGAGAGAGGTTTTTAAATTTTCCTTGCCATTTGTCATAAACCGAAAAAACGGTGGGGGGGGGGGGGGGTTTAAAAAAAAAAAATTTGCCATGGGAGAAGATAAATTGTGTAATATTTTACAAGGAAGATCTCGAAAGTCCAAATGAAGATTTAGTAAAAGCAGAATGGGATTTATGGAAGTTGAAATGGCATCATAGCACACAGGTCGCCAAAAACCGCAATAGAGATGGACTAGTTCTTGTTCGCAGTCAAATTTCCAAATATTTACATTTGTTCAATGAATAAAACTTTTACACATGTTTTAATGCTTCAGTAGAAAGTAAGCTTTTCAACATTAAGACATCTGAAAACCTACTTGAGAAACACTATTGGAGATGAAAGACTTACAGAAGGAATGACAAAGAAGGAAAAGATGAAACACCTAAAAAATGAGCACAGAAAAGCAAGAAGGAAAAAACATGAAAAAATTGGAAGGAGCACGCATTTGCAAAGGAATACAAAAATATTATAGAACAAGTGTATATAGATAAAGAAAAATCGATAGAAGCAGTATGCAGGGGTAATCTAAGAAAAGAAGATGAAAGAACATTGTACGGGGCCATCAGACTTATCATTACGAACATTGTTTAAGAAGAGATAGCGAGAAAGAGAATAATCCCACCAAATGGCCGAATTGTGTAAAGTAAATCTCCGGAAACAGTTAGCCACATACTGTCAAGCTGTGACACACTTCTCCATCGCAAGCAATACACCGAAAGACATAATACAATATGCAATTCATTCCATTTAGGAATTTGTGAAAAATACAAAATAACAATAGAAGCATCCAAATATTGGGACACAACCCAAACGCAATAGAAGAAAATAACCACGCGCTAATACTATAAACGCCTATAGGCATCCCACAGGTGTACCTATAACCATAACAGACGATATTGTACGTAAAAGATAAAAGAGAAAAGAAAGGCATACATTATGGAGATAGGAATACCATGGACGGCAGAGTATCAGCACTATGAATAGGGAAAAGGAAATTAAGTAGCAAAATCTGAATAACTCATTACAAGAATGTGGAATGACATTGATAGAGCAGAAGTTATCCCTGTGGTAATTGGAAGCATGGGAGTAATTAAAAAAAGCTTACAACAGTACATAGATAGACTGCCGGTGGAAGTGACTACTTTAGAAATGAGTTCAATTATAATTAGACAGAGCGCCAGAATATTGAGAATGGTTCTCGGATGTTAAGAGAACCTAACCGGACAACCATATGCGCTTAGGACCGAGGTTCGGGCCTGCGCATAGTGGTTAACCTTAAGAAATGGTGAAATTAAAAAAAAAAAAAAAAAAAAAAAAAAAAAAAAAAAAAAAAAAATTTTGAAATTAAAATGAAGATGTTATCTCAGACTTCACTCACTCTCATGTCAGGATTAAATTTAAGCAATTTAGGTAAAATGAATTTTTTAGTAATTTATATAAATTATTTCCATTTTTCTTAGAAATTTAATATTTTGTCTTTCCATATATATATGTATAATAATATATATATATATATATTTATATATATAGTATATATATATTATATATATATATAGTATATATAATATATATAATATATATATATATATATATATATAGTATATATATATATCTTATATATAAGAAACGATTTTGTCTGGCCCCCGAAAAAAAATTCTGGATACGCCACTGAAAATATCTACAGTAAAAATAGACATTTATATATATATATTATACTATATATATATATATATATATATATATATATATATATATATTATATATTATATATATAATATAATATATATATATATATTATATATATATATAAATCGTTTGCCCCAACAAAATGCGAGCGAAATCACATCTGCTTCGAGTGCATATGCAAGTACTTTTATTTGGAAAAATGCTATGTTTTGTCACCCATGATCCACACTATGGGGTTGGAAGTTGGTTGATGAGAAATTTCAGCCAATAATTAACAGACGGAGCCTCGACTCAGACAACTGCTTAAATATGATTAAACTGTGCTGCCAAACTACATTGAACGAACCATGCAACATGAATGTACATGTCGCCGACATGGACTTCAATGTTCAGTAGTTTGTAAAACTGTTGTGGAAGGACTGTGAAAACACAGGAGACAGTTTTTGTTTAGATGAAGATGAGATTTAATTTCACGAAATAAATATATTAAGTATGGCCTAAACCTCGCTAGACTAAAGCAATGAATTTATAACAACTACTTTTTAATCCTTTCATTTTTCGACACACATTTGTTTTTCCTTTAAATTTTTCAAACCAATATCATATTCCTTTTTAGCATGAAAAAAAAAATATAATTTGAATAAAAAATTTGCTTTTTTTTTAAATTTTTCTAATTTCTGTTAAGATGGCGGCCAATAAAAACGATTTTTGCCGCGACAGTAAATGGATTGTATATTTTTATTATGTTGATTCGGAGGAGCGTGTTAGCATACCATGACAACAAGAATAATTTTTGCTGCAATTAGTTCCACCTCAAGGTGTTTCTTGACTTATTTCTACTACACAGTAACTAGTTGGCTCAACTTTGGGACGGGTGGCACTCGCTCTCTTCCCGTTGGGTCAATGGGTATAAAGGTTATCATTTTATTAAAAAAGGATATCTTCATTTTCATCGCCTCTCTCAAAAAAAATTTCTTGTACCGCTATTATTATTATTATTATTATTATTATTATTATTATTAATTATTATTATTATTATTATTATATTATTATTATTATTATTATTATTATTATTATTATTATTATTATTAATATTATTATTATTATCGAAATTATTATTATTATTATTATTATTTTTTACTAGTTCTTTCAATTCTTCTAAATAGTTCTTTAGTTTTCAGAAGAAATATTTTTATTCAGTGACTATTCGAAGAATAAAAGAAGTTAAAACTTTTATAGTTATACAGATATTTCGCCTGCATATTTCAGGCATGATCACGGTTGACTAACTATTATTTATAATGCAGCTTAAAAAATAAATTCTTCTAAATATATAAAAAATACAAATTATTTTAACATTAATGTGTGAATTTAAAAAATAATTTGAATGAAAAATCAAAAAATCACAAGCTTACTTGCTTTGCAAAATATTACAACTAATTATATCATTCGGATACTAGGTGTACTGCAACACTCAAAATATTCAAAATAAACATTGAAGCATTCATTCATTTCATTAATTTCACATTGATGTCCGCTTAAGTTTTTTAATAAAAAATGAGATTCTGCTCTGCGCAGATAGTTAAAATTAACCGCTTGAAATAACCTTTTTAAAAGTAAAAACAATTAGCAATTTCAGCTTGTAGGAGGGATGTGATCCGTCGTGTAATGCTTCCATATTTTAGCTTGGTTTATACCTGTGTTGCCTAATTCGGGTTCTTAAGTGTTAGTTGTGTATCCCACATAAGAGAATTACATCCTACTCCTTTGCAATTAAATTGATACACAATATAACTTCTGTAATCCTCCGACAATTGACCACGGGTACTAAAAACATATGAGGACACTCGTCTCGGTGTATAGTAACTTTTAACATTTACTCTTTTCTCTGACTTAAAATGTCGCTTACAATTTATGTTTAATTTTCGTTCTTCTCTAGAAAAATTTGTCAATTTAATGATTTAAAATAAAAGTTATCTTGTTCTTTTTCCATTAATTATTAATTATATTATTATTTTATTATTTTATTAATTATTTTCATTATTTATTATTATTATAATCTTTATTATATTATTATATCTATTATTATTATTATTATTATTATTATGTATTATTATTATATTATTATTATTATTATTATTTTATTAGCCCTTATTAGTACTTTTTCTCATGAGCGAGTTTTCTCCTGAAGTTTTCAAAAAATATAAAAAGAAAACGAATAAATAAAATAGATCTTCAATACAAAGACGTGAAGTCTTGTAAAGTAAAGAAATCATATGTCGAAAATTATAATAAACAGACTTACAAATTCAGTTCAGTTAAATTCGCCATATCTATTCAATCTATTTCAGTTTTAAAAAGAAAAAAGTGAAAAATATATGATGTGAGAAAGTTCAAGAATAAAAATAGTTAGCCATCAATGCTTTTGAAATAGAAAAGAACCGCAGTGATTATTTCACTTCTAATTTTAATGATAGACTTTGCTACTTTTCTGTTACTTTCCAACGATTTGTTTTGTGTCACTTCATCTCTCGTCATCTCATTTCATATTACTCCCACATAAAGTGTTTGTTTATATGTTTGGCAATTTTAGTCTACAGGCGATGAAAACTCAGACGCATAAGTTTTGAGAACGATTAGGATAAACTTTTTCAGGTACCATCTTCCTTCTTAAGTTTAAGTCATCTAGAGAAAGAATGAAATCAAACTCTTAAGGAGGTAAAATATTTGTCAAAGTTTGAAGAGTAGATAGAAATGATCATGGAAGTCTTTGAAGACTGGTAGAGCCAAAGGTTTTTGAGTTAAGAATTGCGCTTTAACAGAAACGTAAGAGAGCAAGTGAACTCAGAAAAAAACAAGAGATAGAAGATAGAAAAAAAGATTTGAGCTGATGTTTTTTTGAAAAATGCCTGAAGGAAAAAATTGGAAAAGGAGGAATCAAAATAGTGTATATATTTTTAATTATTTTTCTAAAGAAAGAAAACTGTAATAGCAGATAAAGGCGGAAAAAATAAAAAAAGAAAGCAAATAGTATAAAAAATTATTTGAAGGTATAAATAAATAAATAGAATAAAAAAGGGTTGAAGATATATCTTTTTCCCGCGCACGAAAACAATTTTTTTTAATTTCTTTATTTCAATCACAGTTTACAATCTATGACAGACAAGTCATCACAGTAAAAGTTTTGAAGGTGACTTCCTCACTGCACGCAGTCCGCGCACAGAACACACATATAGCACAAACCTTGCACGCACTCAGCTGCGCCACGCGCACAATCAAGATATATATTATATATATATTATATATTATATATATATATATATATATTATATATATATATACTATATATATATTATATATATATATAATATATATATATAATATATATATATATATATATAATATAAATAAATAAATATATATATATATGTATATATATAATACTAATACTATATTATACTATATATATATTATAATTATATATAATATATATATAATATATATATATTATATATATAGATATATATATATATATATATATATATATATATTATATTATAATATATTATTATATATATATATATATATATATATATTATAAGTATATAATATAAAAAAAAGATATATATTATTTGGTGCTGATGGGAGATATTTTAATGCAAGGGTGGGGAGGAGAAGAAGTGAATGAGAAGGAATTATTGGGGGCTCAGGCCGCGGTAGCCAGGATTTTTTTCAGGGGGGGGGGACTGCCGACTTTCGCAAGTGGTGTGACATTTCAATAAGTTAAATTAATACTATATATAGATTATATATATCATATATATATATATATAAAGTGTAATTTTTTTTAACTTTAATATTTTTATATATATATATATAAATTATATATATATATATATATATATATATATATATATATATGTATAACTCTCTAATATATCTTTAAAAAATTTTTTTTTTTATGTTTTTTTTACTTATGCTAAGATTTGCGCGAGCAAAATTTTAGCATAAGTGAATGAAATAATAATATAAACCCGTTTCCTGTTAGATGCTCTTCAGTCAAGCATTAATTAAGCAAGAATCAGAAGACATAAATTATTACTCAGATTACTCTCTCCAGAAATCTCCAACTTAAACGACTTTCAGGCAGAGGTAAATTTGCACGGAAGGCTGCGACTCCGAATTTCAATCACAAATTTTCGTTAAAACGAAGAGTCAGAAGCAAGGGTGGTAAACGCGCTGGAAAGTCTGTGACCACCAATTCGCCTACGAAGAGAGAGTATCTCAACAAAAGGGATTTTTGTTTCTTCTTCGCAATCATTGAATATCTTTACTTATGTTAAATAAATACCATCATTCATATATGGATCTTTAAATTACCATCATCTTATATAGGGTGCTTGCTCACAAAAGAAGCCACCAACTTAGCAAGTTTTATTTTAATTGTACTACAACTTTCTCTGATCTTTTTGCTAAACTGATCTTTTATTGATCAATAAGGCAACTTTACTAATCAGAATCATTATATTATTTTTTCATGACTGTCACGGTGATCAATTACTCAAACACCACAGCAGTCTATTGTATTACATATTTTTTCATTGTCAAATTGTTCACTCTATCGAACCTTTTCACAACCTATAAAGATTCGAGGATTCATCGCTACACATAGCAAACTTCCTTTCCGTAAAGACAATTTTCTTTTCATCATTTTAAGTTTGATTATGGGCAGAAACTCATTTTGGATTCCACTACGAACTCTGATTCTTTTCGACATTCTAAACCGATTCTGTGACGCTAACTCCTTTTGAATGTATGAGGAATTTTCAAATTAATGGACTAATATTATCAGCAACTTAGTCTCTACATATGTCAAGCAAGGTTTCTTCTCGTTACTACAGCTTTGAAAACTATTTACGTGTGCATTGATCAAATCATGAATACATTAAAAACGCCTTATATCTGGACCTTTCTTGGATTCAACGGTTCGATCGATGTGGCCTAATTTAACTTGTGAAAACTCCATTGTTCCATATCAAGAATTAATGTGATTAACATTTTTGTACTTTTATGGAATTAAAATGTTTGTATGTTTGTTTATATCTAACTGATATAACCAAATATGCTTGTTTTAATTCACCTTTTTATTTTTTCTGTATATATTAAAAATTATTGTATTTTTATGTATTCAAAATATTTGTATATATGTTTAGATCTTTGGATGTAACCAGGTTATGCTCGAATTTGAATATTCTTTACATTTCATGTATATTATTTTTGCCTTCAAAAAATGTTTGTATGTCTACCTATGTCTTCGGACATAATTAGATATGCCTGCATTTGAAAGTACTTTAACATTACTGTAATTTTAGTTATTATTTATTTGTATAATAATTATTATAACATATTCTTTCTCACTCCGTTGTTGTGAGCGATAAGTAATGTAGCACTCTCCATTAACATACTTTGTAGTAAAATTTGAAATTTATGTTTGTACTTATGCATAAGATTTGGCGAGCAAATTTAGCATAGAGTCGAAATTGAATAATATATAAACCCGTCCTGTTGAGACACTCATCAGTCAGAATTAAAGTTAAACAAAATAATCAGAAGAATAATAATATTACTCAATATATCTCTCTCCAGAAATCCTCACAAACTTAATAACCCTTTCGCAAGAGGGTAAATTTCAACGGAGGCTGCGACTGAATTTCGATCACATCACAAATTTTCGTTAAAGAAGAGTCAGAGCAAGGGTGGTAAACGCGCCTGGAAAGTCTTTGACTACCAATTCGCCCTACGAAGAGAGAGTATCTCAGCAGAAGTGGACTTTTATTACTTTTTTAGCTTTTATTGAATATTCTCTATTATGTTGAATATAAAACTTCATTAAATATGATTTCTAAATTACCATCCTCTTATATAGGGTGCTTGCCACAAAAGAAGCCACCACTTAGCTAATTTTAACCTATATATATATATATATATATATATTTATATAATATAATATATATATATATATATATATATATATAATATATATATATATATATATAAATATATATATATATATATATATATAATATCTATATAATATATATATATATTATAATGTCTCATTAAGACTTACTATCGTTTTATAAGGTCAAATTCAGTTTCCTTGCTTTTTTGACTGAGGTGATTCCAAATATTTTCAGTTGACTGAATTCTGTCTGAGTCTCTGATGAATTGACAGTAAAGCAAGACGTGTAATCGATCATTCTCCAACATATTCTGTAAATACTTTCAGACGCCTCAAAATGTCGAAAAGTTCTTTCTACTGTTGCGGTGGTACAGGCAATACTGCTAAGATATTCAGCAGAGTAGCAAATGTTAGGAACCTCCTCTTGTCTCACTTAGCCAAAGCACCGATCAATTTTTTAGTTTTTTCTTTTCTTCAAGGCATTTACGCTGCCAGAGACACCACTCTACTTTTAGTGTATTCGTGAGGGTCTGTAAGGTCGTCTTTATAAAAGAGAGATGCTTTTTTTCAATATGCTATAAGGTACATTGACTTTTTTGGTAAAATACTGAAGTGAAATGCTAGTGGTTCATGCGAGAGAAATCGATCAGTCACGAAGAAATCATCATCAATAACGAATAAAAACTGAGATGGCGGTATATGATTCGGATCTGATGTGCACATTCACAACGAATGTTTCTGGAACTTCGTAGTTCTGGGAATTGTTTTCAATAACTAAGCTGTCGCATACATTTTTAGCTTGAGTGAAATATGGTTTTTAAACTCTGTGTCTGCAATTTGTCTATCTTTTTCGAGAAGTTGTAAATAATGTCTTTCACTAAATTTATTGCACTGACAATGTCCAAATGGACATTCTGTAACTGTTTTGACAAGGAATATCCGTTGTTTCATCAGCTATATACGAATATAATTTGTTTTTTATTAATCTTCTTCACTATTTTCCTTTGTATAAGCTACTAAATGACTGTATGATTTCAATTCTGTCTCAAATCGCTCGTATACATTGATTTGCATAGAAGTAAGTGTGTCTTCATAACCTGGTCACAACTCCATTTGCTCGAACAACTAGAAGGCTTCTAAATATTCTCCTATTTATCAGCTGGAGTTGATAATTGCCAATATGTGCAGAGTCACTTGTACGCCCCTTAATTGCATAACCTTGCTTGGCCACATAAACGTAATAGTTTCAATTATTGAACGAAGTTTTCTCTTATTTTCGCTTCAACATTTTTCTTGATTTTGAGTGTCGCAGTTGTTGTGTTAATGCTTTCGGAATTTTTTTCTGAATAAGAGCTTCAATGATTATCGTTTATATAATATATTATATATATATATATATATCATAATATATATATAATAATATATATATATATATATTATATATATATACTATATATATATATATATATATATATATATTTTATATTTGTAGTTTGTTTTTCTGCTGAAAAAATTGCACTGTCGAATAATTACGCCCCTGTTGGGGCCGTATGGAGAGGAGGTCGGACAGTGAGGAAGGCCTTGATTAGATTGCTGCATGAGAATAGGATATGAAAATCAATGAATAATTTTTCAAGCAAGTAGATTCCACACAGGTTTTACCAAGATACAGAGGAATACCAACAGACAAATTTTGACCAAAAATCGGTCATTAGATTAATATCATTTCATCAGATAGAAGAATAGTGAAAATGTAAAAGGTATTGCTAGGAGTGTCCTATCGACTCTGATCACAGATCTGGTTTGGTGGGGATTTAAGATGAAGGTCGAGAGGTTCAGGTGGGGAACAAGTAGCGTGAATTAAAATGATTTACTGATAGAGCAGGGAAAAGGAAAGAATATGAAGAAAGATTGAATGTAAACATGGAACAGATGATGAATGCGGAGATAGTGGGTGACATTCGGAATGTAGTAATGAAAGCAGCAGAAGAAACCCTAGGAAGAAGATGGATAGGAGAAACGCGAAAAAGACATACGCGATGGTGGAATGAAGAGGTTCGAGGAGTGGGTGAGGAAGAAAAACAGTAAAAATGAGAGAGTTGCTAAGAGACAGAACGGCTCAGTCAAAAGTTTCTGTATATGGTGGCAGAAACACTGGCGAGAGTTGTGATAAGAAGAGCAAAGAAGAAGGCAGCAAAATTGTACGAGGAGCTGAGGGAGGATCGTGAGGGAGGAAGGAAGAAAATCTTTCGATTAGCAAAGACTTATCGGGGATCAAGAAAAAAAGTAGCGAGCATAAAGGATGAACAGAGAGAAGTGTTAATAAGACCGAAGATATAAATAGGAGATGGACCGAATATTTGGAAAACTTTCTGGTGAGGAGGGTCAGAAATGGATTGAAGAAGGGAGGAGAAGCGGACAGGGGAGGAGGTAGGGGTAATTACTAGGAAGAGCTGAGAGACTTAATGAAAATGAACAATGGAATGGCCGGGAGAAGATGGATTGCCATAAATTAATAAAATGAGGGAGAGTAAGGAGTGAAGAAGCAGTATTGAAGTTTAATCAACAGTGCTGGTGAGAGAAGTGAGGTTTCAGAGGGATGGGAAAAACCATCATTATACCCATTTATAAAGGAAAGGGAGATTGAGTGAAATGTAATAATTACAGAGGTATTTCGTTATTGGACTATCTGGCAAAAGTATACGAAAGGATACTTGAAAGAATGAGTGAGGGCAAATTGGTGGAACCAGACTTGGAGAGGAACAGTATGGGTATAGGGCGAATAGAAGCACCACAGATCTTATGTTGCCCTGAGAATGATAACGGAAAATATAATAGAATACAACAAAAAGGCACACATCGCATTTATAGATCTGAAGAAAGGCTTTCGAGATGTCAGCAACAACCATTCGAAGTTTTTAGAGAGAGATATCGGAGTGGGTGTTACTTAAGAAAGGCTTTGAGAGTATGTATAAAAATGACAAATGTAATGTATAGAACGGGAATAATCAAACGAGAAATGGTTGAGTGGGAGCTGGCTTAAGCAGGGAAGTTGTATAGTCACCGAATTGTGTTTGTAGAATATTTTGGATGTAGTAAATTAGGGCATGTGAGGGAGAGGGGAGGATTGGATGGAGATGTGATGGATTATGGATGATCTGGCGTGCTGGAGTGAAGAAGGAGATAAAACTGGAGGAGGGTGTGTTGCTTTGATAGTAAAACTGAGAGAAGCGGCTATGTGCATACCGTCGATAAAACAGAAATTAATGATAGTTAGTAGAGAGGAGGAAGAAGAGTTGGTGGGGAGGTGATGGTGTGGTGATTAAAAACGTAAAGAATACAAGTATCTGGGGAATGTTTGGTAGAGAGGGAGGAGTGCCTTGGAGATTGCGAGCAGAATTCATAAGTACGGGAGAACAGTTAGAGCTTTGTATCCTATCATCAAGGATAATGAGATTGGAGGGGAAGTGAAGAGGATAATTTTCGAGAGCATTTTGACACCAGTTCTTCCTGTAAATGTGGCGGAAACTATGAGTATGAAATAAGAGAGGGAGCAGGTGGCAGACCTGTGAATGCAAAATGTATTCGAGAGCGATGCAGAAGACGATGGAGGATAGAGTGGAAACGAAAAAATTAAAGAAGGTATAGGAGTAATACTTATTATTAACAAAGTAGATGTAGCAAGACTAAGGTGTGGGGACATTGGAAAGGATGGAGCGTGTGCAGGGTGGCCAGGAGGAGGTGGAACTGGAGACCGGAAGGAGGCAGGGAAGACCACGGAAGAAATGGAAGGGCTCCGTAGAAGATTCGCTGAGAAGACATCAAATGCCATCTATGATTCAGCTGATCGAAGAAAGGGTCTTGGAAGATAGAGGGAGTGGAAGAAGAGGTTTGCCGTGCTGACAGGCTCATAATGAGCTTCCTTGGAGCGGATGTAAGATGTAAGAGTAAGATATATATATATTTATATATATATGAATATATATATATATATCTATATATATATAATAATATATATATATATATACTATATATAATATTATATATAATATATATATAATATATATATAGATATTTTATCTCTACTACATTCTTTATATATATATATTTAGTATTATAAATAATTGATTAAGATAATTTTTATAAGAATGTAAAATAATGATTTAAAGTAATGTTGTTTTTTAAAACAGTATTTAAAATGCTCAATATGTTAGTTAGCGTAAAACATTATAAAGGATGGGGAAAATCATAGAAACAAATATACGCAACTTGTGTCCTAAGAAAATATATATTTTACACTTTTTAATCATAAATTTGTGTATAATAAAATTTTACTTTTAATATAGTGTTGTGGTAAAATTATTTGAATTGTTTATAATATTTTCTTTATAATCGTTTATATTATACTTAGCGTTGTTTTATTTTATCTAAAGATCATTTGTACTTAAGCTCTCTCTCTCTCTCTCTTCTTCTCTGCATCTCTCTCTCTCTCTCTCATCTCTCTCCTCTCTCTCCTCTCTCTCTCTCTCTCTCGACTGAAAATGAAAGCTTAACTCGGTTGCAGGTCAGCGAGAAAATTAATATGTATTAGAAATTAATCTATTGATAGGAAGGCATCGAATTTGTTAAATATATTTCTGAATATAATATTTAATAAAATAACCAAAAATTAAAGCTGTTTTAACACCTTGCTATTAAAGAGTTCACTATAAAAGATTTATAACTGCTTGTGTTGATGTTCATTAGTCTGAAGTAATAGTCAAGAGCGTACTATATAGTGCTGTTGTGAAGAAGGCGGCTTTACGTGAAAGGTGGAAGGCCGAGAACTTGTAGATCTTAGGCTTCTCACGTATAAACGAAGCTAATACGATGACTAGTCGAAAGAACAACCATTCACTACTACCTGTGCCGTTGGGGTGAACAAGCAGAAAATAATAATCTGTAAGTCCTCTATCTACCCTAACTAAGACTGCAGTGAAGAGAAGAGATATACTCTTGCCAACTACAGGAATTGTCCTTTTCTACTACTGAGTTGGTGAAACCCAGCAGTCCGAACACCCCCCTCAAGAAGATTGTTTTAGAAAACCAGCCTGCCCTAGCAGAAGGTCAGAAGAATAATACCACTTCACTGAACACTTTCTCAAAAAGATGCCTTTGGAGTTCTAAGGACCCCTACTCAGAAGAAGCTCGTCACATGAAAAAAAGGAGATTCAAGAAGAGGATGCAGACGAATTACTTTTCTACAAACCTGGTCTCCCTGGGAAAGGAAACAGACAACAACCACAGCAGTTTCCAGCGCAGACACATCAAAAGAAGAAAATTCAAGCATAAATCAGACATTGATGGACGCGACCATCATTCACTCTTTTAGATACGCATGTCTACAAGCCTCAGTTTAACATGGCTGGATCCGTTGTCAATTCTAATCAATTTCAAATATCACACTAACGAAATTTCAAGATTCATGAAGAACTGGTGAAGATCGGGGACAAGGCTACTTCTAATCCAGGTTTACCAGCTTCAGTTAACGTAGCTATTTCGTCACTTATACCAATTTCAGATGTATAATGACTGAAGAAACTTCAAGTAACCCCAGATCGGTGGAGATAGGAAACATCAGTCACACAATTAATACCCAGGCCTACAAGCCTCAGTTACGTGACTATTTCCGTTGACACTATGATAACTAACCAAGCTTTCTCGACGGAATGACTCATGAATTATACCAGGATGAACCTTTTATTTTGTTCTCTACTCGCTGGCTTAAATAGAAGAAAGATTCCTCATGTATGTATTACGTTCTAAATCAATTGGGACCTCGTACCTGCTGCTACTATAATATGCAGGGATATATCTGAGGAAATATCATCAATTAGTTAAATAATATTTTGGTAGTAACGTTACAATACATACGGCAGACACATAACCACCTGCTACGATATATTATATAATATATATATTATATAAATAATAATTATATATATATATATATAATATAATATATATAAACTATATATATAATATATAATTATATAAATATAATATATATATATATATATATATATATATATATATCTATATATATATATATATATATATATATATAGGCCTATATATATATATAAATATATAATATATATATATATATATCTATAGAATAATATTTAGATATCTCTTCTCCAAAATATTATATATAATATATATATTATATATTATAATATATTATATATTATATTGTGTTATCTTGGTAAGTAGGAGAAGAATCAATTTCATAATAGTGGATATGTTCTAATAAATGAGGACGTCATAACCTGTCAACTTGCATTAATCTCATTCAAGCTCTATTCTTCTGCTGATTCATAGTCATACTTTCCTTCAAAAGAGATCAGTAATCAAGTCATATGCTTATGACTGAGTTTTTGCGACTTCGCATATGGTCCTGAATCGACATGTAAAGAAACCGTTGCACCTGGCTGCTTGACCTGCTGGTAAATTCAAATTCGCAGTGGTTTCTTCAGGGCCTTGCATTCACTTCACAAAATTGATGAGATGCCTCCGCAATTGCGGACTTCAGCTACTAAACAACATGAACAGCTTTAGTGTTCCAAACGTAATCTAGTGCGTAGGGTGCGTTTCTAGTGAGATGTGATTAAAGTATCCCGCTTTTAGGTGGGCGAAGTGTATGTCATATTGTTAATAATTGATTAAAATATTATATAAGATATAAATTTGTGAATTTTTAAAGTTTTCTTTTTAACAAATGAAAAAAAAACGTTTTTAAATTGCTTCAAATATGTTTGCCCAATTGTCCGTAATAATTACATGAAAGAGAAAAATCATAGAAAAAACTAAATATTCAAGCGCAATTTGTTGCTTAT
>JABUQX010071871.1:0-34356 GCA_015478945.1 Trachelipus rathkii | reverse complement strand
CAAGAAGATAGAGCTTGAAATTGAAGATTTAATGCGTAGACAGTGGGTATTGAGGCCTCCATTTTGTATATAGGAATATCATAATATTGAAATTGATTCCTCTCTACTTCAAGATATAACCAATATAAATATATATATATAATATACTATAAATATATATTTTATTATTATATATATATTATATATATATATCATATTAGTATAATATATATATTATTTATATTTATATATATATATTATATATATATATATATATAGGCCTATTATATATATATATATATATATATATATTATATATATTATATATATATATAATATTATATATATATATATATATATATATTAATATAATTATATACTATATAATATATTATATATATATATATTATATATTATATTATATATTATATATTTATTATAATAATAGTATATTATATATATATACGTAAGCAGTGGTAGTGGTTGCACCGTTTTTGTAATTTGTACGTTAACGTTTACAAATAATATACTAATTTGATGATTTCAGTTTCCTCAGGTTAGTTATCCCCTTGGCCACAGTATTATTTTTCAGGTCTGCATCTCTAGCCAGCGCGGACTACGAAAGGGGGGCCCAATTGATTTTTTGTTAGGACGGAATACATTACATTTGGAATGATCTTTCTTCCTATTTTAGAGCAGCAGCGAGCTGAAAAAGAGACAAAATAAAGTCATCTGGGTTAAATTCATGAGTTACATTCCTTCGAGAGAGCTTGAGTTAGTTATCATTAGTTATGCTGTATGACCGATGATGGTCTCTCGCATCGCCAGTAACCAACGCCGGAACGGAAAATAGTCCTCCGGAAATAGTCATGGGTTTACAACTGTATGGGTTTGTAGACCTGGGTAATTTTAATTGTGTGACTGATGTCCTATCTCCACCGGATCTGGTCCGTGGTTACTTGAACGTTTCTTCTGTTCATGTATGGACATTCTTTTTGATTGGCTATAAGTGCTTGACGGAAGATAGCTACGTTAAAACGAAGCTGGTAGGTAAACCGTGGGAATAGAAGTATGGCTTTGTCCCCGTCTTCACCATCTCGATGATTTTTGCAAGATTTCCGTTGGGATATCGTTGAAATTGATTAGAATGAATGACACGGAATAGCCATGATTAAAACTGAGGTTGGTAGACATGGGTATTAAAAAGGTGTGAATGATGCGATCGCGTCATCTCACTGGTCTGCATATGCCTTGAATTTTCTTCTTTTGTTAGTCTTCTGCCTGGGAACTGCGGTGGTTTGTTTGTCTGGTTCGCTTTCCTCTGGGAGGGAGACCAGGATTTATGTAGGAGATAAAAAGTAATTCATCGGCATCCTGTCATTCTTGAAATCTTTCCTTTTTTCATTGACGAGCTTCTATCTAAGTAGGGATGGGGATCGCGGGAGAGGAGGGTGGGGGGAAGGGGTCCTTAGAACCTCCAAAGGGCATCTTGTGAGAAAAAAGGTGTCAGGAACGGTGGTCAGGTGGGATTATTCTTTTTTTTGACCCGTCGGCTAGGGCAGCTGGATGTTTTTCATCTAAAAAAAAAAACATCCATCTTCTTGAGGGGGTGTTTTGTTCGAGTTCGGACTGCTGGGTTTCACAACGCAGTAAGTTAGTAGAAGGGAAAAAAGAGACAATTCTATGTAAAAATGGCAAGAGTTTATCTCTTCTTCCTCCCCTAGCAGTTCTAGTTAAAAGTTGTGTATTGTAAAGCTTAGATAGGAGAAGGAACCTTACAGTTTTTATATTCTTTCTGCTATGTTTTTTCCCACGCACAGTAGTAGTTGACGACAATGGTTTTCTTTTGATAGTCATTTCCATTATTAGGCTTCGTTTATACGTTTGAGAGAGAAAGCCTAAAGTATCTACCAAGTTTTTTCTCGGGCCGTTCCACTTTCGCACTGTTGATAGCCGCTTTCTTACCAACAGGAAGCTATATAGTTACGCTTTGACCTATTTACTCGTCGAGACTAATGAACCATTCAAAGAGAAGACAAATCTATAATATTCTATCAACTCTTTCCTTTAAAAAATAGCAAGGTATTGTTATAACAGCTTTAATTTTTTCAATATATTTGATTGAAGTTATTCAGAAAAATATTTAAATTTTCGGATGCCTTTCTAATTCAAGTAGGATATTAATTTCTAATACTGTATTTAATTTCTCGCTGACCTGCAAACGAGTTAAGTTTCTTTCATTGGAAGAGGAAGGTGAGAGAGAGGAGGAGGAGAGAGAGGAGAGAGTGGAGAGAATGAGAGAGATGGAGAGAGGAGATATTGAGAGAGATGGAGAGCGAGAAGAGGAGAGAGCGTGAAGTTTTAGGAAATCATCTTTTAAGACAATAAAACTAACGGGCTAAAGTATAAATAAAACGATTTATAAACGAAATATTATAAAACAATCAAACTAATTTTACCTATAACATATATTAAAAGTTAAAAATTTATATTATGACCAAATTTATGATTATATTATTACAAAAAATCTCTATGAGGTTGTATTTAAAATATTATATTTCTATTAGACACAAGTTGTTGCGACTGATATTATTGTTTTCTATGATTTCCAGCCTTCTTTATTAAAGTTTTACGACTCAACTAAACAATTTGAGCAATTTAATATCACTGTTTTAAAACAAATACTTTTTTAAATTCAATATTTAACATGGAACTTCAATCAATCAATCTATTTATAATAAAATATATTATAAATATATATATAATATATATATATATTATATATATATAATATATATATATATACAATATTATATATATATATAATATATATATATATATAATATATATTATATATATAATATATATATATTATATATATGATATATATATATCCTTACTCTTACATCTTACATCCGCTCCCAGAAGGCTCATTATGAGCCTGTCAGCATGGCCAACCTCTTCTTCCACTCCCTTCTATCTTCCCCAAGATCCGTTCTTCGATCAGCTGAAATCATAGTGGCCATGTTGACTGGTCGTCTTCTTCAGCGAATTCTTTCTACGGATTCCTTCATTTCTGTCCTGGTTCTTCCCCTGGTTCTGCTCCTTTTCCGGTGATCTCCAGTCCACCTCCTCTGGCACACCCTGCCACGCTGCCATTCCTTTTCAAAATGTCCCACCCTTTAGTCTTGCTACATCTACTTTGTTAATAATGGTATTACTTCCTATATACCTTTCTTTATTCTTTCGTTTCTCACTCTATCCCTCCTGGTCTTTCCTTTCCATCGCCATAATTACATTCAGGTTCAGCGTCTACACTCCTGCCATCTCCTCTACTTATTGTGATACTCCATGTTTCCGCCCCGATACAGAAGAACCAGTGTCAAAATGCTCTCGTTCTTTATCCTCCTTTCACTTCCCACAGATGTGGATTATCTCTGATGATAGGATACAAAGCTCTAACGTGTTTCTCCCGTACTTTTGAATTCTGCTTTCAATCTCCAAGGGCCACTTCCTCCTCTCTACAAACATTTCCCCCACGATACTTGCCATTTCTCTACGTTGGTGTTTTTATCAACCCACATCACCTCACCACCAAACTCTTCTCCCTCCTTCTACTAACGTATCACTAATTTTGTGGTTTATCTACGTTCAATCACATCCGCTCTTCTCAGTTTACTATCAAAAGCCAACACCACCTCCTTCAGTTTCATCTTCCGTCTTCACCTCCAGCACGGCAGATCATCGCATAAGCCTACATCTCCATCCAACAGCCTCCACCTCCTCCTCCCTGCCCTATTACTACATCCAAATATTCTACAAACAAATGGTGATACTACACTTCCCTGTCTAACCCTCCCACCTCAAACCATTTCTCGTTTTCAGATCCCGTTCTGGGGGACATTAAAATTTGCTCATTTTTTTAATATACATACTCTCCCAAAAGCCTTTCTTAAGTAACGCCACCCACTCCGTATCTTCTTCCTAAACTATCGAATTAATTTTTCTAGGTACTCGAATCGAATGGCCTTTCTCGATCTAATAATGCGATGTGTGCCCACTTTTTGTTGTATCATTATCTCCCTTGGTTACCGTTATCAGTTCTCAGGGCGAACATAAATCTGATGGTGCTTCTATTCGCCTGGGGCCTACTGTTTCTCTCCAAGTCTGGGTTCCACAATTGCCCTCACTCTTTTTTCAAGTATACTCCTTCGTATTAACTTTTGCCAGACTGGTTCAATAACGAAAATACCTCTCTGTAGTTATTTACATTCACTACATTCTCCCTTTCCTTTATAAGTTGGTATAATGTTGGTTTTGTCTCATCCCTCTGAAACCTCCACTTTCTCATCCAGCACTTGTTGATTATTAAACTTCAATACTGCTTCGTCACTCCTTCCTCCCTCCCTATTTTAATTACTTTATGGGCAATCCATCCTTCCTCCCGGGCCTGCCATTGTTTTCATTTCTTTAAGGTCTTTCTCAGCATCTTCCTTTAGTAATTACCCTGCCTCCTCCCTGAGTCTCGCACTTCTCCTCCCACCTCTTCCATCTCCTGACCCTTCTTACCAAGAAGTTTTCCAAAATATTTTGTCCATCTCTTATCTTCCGGTCTTATTAACACCTCTCCCTGTTCATCCTTTATGCTCGCTACTTTTTTCTTTGATACCCGATTAGTCTTTGCTAGTCGGAAGATTTTCTTCCTTCCTCCCCTCACGTCCCTCAGCTCTCCGTTACCAATTTTTGCTGCCTTCTTCTTTTGCTTTCTTATCACACTCTCCGGCCGTGTTTCTGGCCACCTATATACGCCAGAAAACTTTTGACTGAGCCTTATCTGTCTCTTCGCACACTCTCTCATTTTTTTACTCGTTTTCTCCTCACCACTCCAAACCCTCTTCATTTCACCATCGCGTATGTCTTTTTCTCGTTCCTCCTATCCATCTTCTTTCGAGGGTTTCCTCTGCTGGTTTCATCACTACGTTCCGAGTGTCATCATCTCCGGCATTCATTCATTGTTCTATGTTTACATCATCTTTCTTATAGTTTTCTTTCCTTTTTCCAGCTGACTCTTTCAGTAAATCCATTTAGTCACGCTACTTTTCTTCCCCACCTGCACACCTCTCCGCCTTTTCATTCTTAAATTCGCCACCAACAATCTGTGTGATCAGAGTCGATAGACACTCCCGGCCATAACATTACATTTGCACTATTACTTCTATCTTGATATGAAATGATATAATGACCGATTTCTGGTCAAATTTGTCTGTTGTGCTTATTCCATCTGTATCTTGTAAACCTGTGTGAATCCTTTTGCTTGAAAAATTATTCATGATTTTCATATCCTTTTCATGCAGCAATCTATTATCAAAGGCCTCTCCTCCACTTTCCTGACCTCCCTCTCATACGGGCCCCAACAGGGGCGTATTCATCGGACAGTTCAGATTCTTCTTCAGAAAGAAAGCAAACTACAAATATATATATATATATATATATTATATATATATTATATAATCTATATATATATATAATATATATATTAATATTATAATATATATTTATATATATATATTTTATATATACATAAGATAATATTGAAGCTCTTTATGAAGCTACTTTCACCGGCCGTGTAGATGCCGACAAAGTAGCTGCGATAAGAGAAAAATGGAAAGGAAAATGTGAAAAGGTGTTGCGAGCAAGTGGAAACTAATACGGTTTATGTGGCCAGGCAAGGTCTTGCCATTAAGGGGCTCAAGTTGACTCTGGGACACTATTGAATTATAACTCCAGGAAAATGACGGAAATTTTAGGAAGCCTTCGATAGGTTTCGAGCAAATTTGGATTGTGACAGGTTTTTTGAAGACCATTATTCTATTCTGTCCAAAAAATTCAATGTATACGAGTCCAATGAAACAGAATGAAATCATACAGTCATTTAGTCAGCTTTATACAAGGAAAATAGTGGAAGAGTTAATGAAAAACAAATTTATCTTCGTATTAAATTGAATTGGAACAACGGATTATTTCTCTTGTCACCCCCCCCCCCAAACAGTTACAGAACTGTCCATTGGACATTGTCAAGTGCAATAATTTATGTTAAAGACTTATACAACTTCTCGAAAAAAGATAGACAAAATGCAGACACTACAGAGTTTAAAACCATATTCACTCAAGCTAAAAAATGTATGGCGTAGGGGCCTTAGGTAAAGAAATAACACAATTCCAAGAACTACGAAGTTCCAGGAACATCGTTGTATTGTGCCTACATCAGATCCCGAATCATATTACCGCATCTCAGTTTTATTCCGTTTATTGATGATCTGATTTCGTTGGCTGATCGATTCCTCTCGCATGAAACCACTATCTTTCACTTCAGTATATTTGTTTACCAGAAAAAGTGCATAATGTACCTTATAAGCATATTGAAAAAAAAAGCATTCCCTCTTGTTATAAAGGACGACCTCCAGACCCCTCAAGAGGATAACACTTTAAATAGAGTGGTTGTACTTCTGGCCACGCCGTAAATGGTGTTAGAAAATGAAAAACTAAAAACTGCGATCGGTTGCTTTTGGCTAGAAGTGAGACAGAAGGAGGTTCTCCTAAACATTGCGACTTAGCTGAAATATGCTTAGCAGTATTGCCTGTAAATCCACCGCAACAGTAGAAGAAACTTTTTCGACATTAAGGCGTCTGGAAACGTATTTACGGAATAGTGTTGGAGAGGATCGCTTTACAGGTCTTGCTTTACTGTCAATTCATCGAGATCTCAGCACAGAAGTCCAGCAATTGACAAAAATATTTTGAATCGACTCGTCAAAAAGCAAGGAAACGTGAAATGACCTATAAAACGATGTACAGTTCTTATAGAGGAATTAGATATAATAATTATATATATATATATATATTATATAATATATATATATATTATATATATATTAATATTTATTAGTATATATATAGATATATATATATATATATATATTATATTAATATATATATAATATATGATATATATATAGGGTAAAAATTTGCCTAATGTTCGGTGGCACTTTTTCTGGGAGCAAGCACCCTACTATATCGAGGATGGTAATTAGAAAATCCATATTTTGAAATGACAGTTTATTATTCACATAAGTAGAGATCATTCAATAAACAGAAAAAAGTATAAAAGTCCCTTCTGCTGAGTACTCTCTCTTCGTAGGCGGATTGGTAGTCAAAGACTTTCCAGCGCGTTTACCACCCTTGGCTCTGACTCTTCGTTTTAACGAAAATTTGTGATCGAAATTCGAAGTCGCAGCCCTTCCGTGAAAAATTTACCTCTCTTGCCAAAGGCGTTTTTAGTTTGGAGGATTTCTGGAGAGAGTATATTGAGTGAGATCTAAGATTTATTTCTTCTTGTTAATTTAATTGACTGAAGAGAATCTCAACAGGACGGACTTTATATATTCATTCATTGACTTATGACTAAAATTTTGCTCGCGGCCCAAATCTTAGCATAAGTACAAACATAAATTAAAATTTTTACAAAGTTGTAAAGGATGGTGTACATTACTTATCCTCTAACACGGAGTGAGAAAGAAGAAAGTATGTTATAAGTAATTATACAATAAATAAATAACTAAAATACATTTAATGATTAAAGTGCTTTCAAATGCAGGCATATCTAATTATGCCGAAGGCATAAGTAGACATACAAACATTTTGAGGCAAAAATAGTATTACATGAAATGTTAAAGATATTCAAATACGAGAATAAACTGGTTTAACATCCGAGATCTAACATAATACAATATTTGAATACATAAAATACCAAATAATGTTATATATACAGCAAATGAAGGTGCATTTAACACAAGCATATTGTTATATCAGTTAGAGATAAACAAAACATACAATCATCGTTAAATGCATAAAAGTACAAAAATGTTAATACATATTTCTTGATATGGCAATTAAGTTATTCACAGTTAAATAGGCCACATCGATCCTGTCGGAACCGTATGAATCAAGGAAAGGTTTCGTTATAAGGCGTTTTAATTTATCCCATGCATTGATCAATGCACACATAAATATTTTTCAAAGCTGTAGTTAGAAACATTGCGTGACATATGTAGGACTAATGTTGCTTTGAAATTTAGTCCTTTATTTGAAAATTTCTTCATACATAAAAGGGGAGCGGTCACAGAACCGTTTAGAATTCGAAAAGGAATCAGAGTTCGTAGTGGAAATCCAAAAATGAGTTTCTGCCATAATCCAACCTTAAAATGATGACAAGAAATCCATACCGTAAAGGAAGTTTGCTATGGCTAGCGATGAATCCTCGAAGTTATGGTTGTGAAAAGAGTGAAGACCATAATCCAATATTTATTAAAAATTGAAGTCCAGAATCGATAATGTTCGTTTGCTTTGAGTCATTTTCTTCGGTGTTATGATTGGGATGTTTGTGTATTGTGTTTTTTCTTCAGTTGTTCGTTTTTCTTTGGTTATCAGAAGGCACTGATTGAAAGTTCTGGGTGTTCTTCTCGGGGTTCACCTATATAAGGTAAAACTTGCTAAGTTGGTGGCTTACTTTATTGTGAGCAGCACCCTATATAAGAGGATGGTAATTGAGAAATCCATATGAAAAAGGAAGTTTTTTAGTTCAACATAAGTAGAGATATTCAATAAAAGTAAAAGTAATAAAAGTCTTCTGTTGAGATACTCTTTCTTCGTAGGCGAATTAGGAGTCACGGACTTTCCAGCGCGTTACCACCTTGCCTCTTGACTCTTCGTTTTAACGAAAATGGTGATCGAAATTCGGAAGTCGCAGCCTTCCGTGAAATTTACCTCTCTTGCCGAACGGGCGTTTTTAAGTTTGGAGGATTTTCTGGAGATAGTATCTTGGAAGTATTTATTTCTTCTGATTTTGTTAATTATCTGACTGAGAGCTATCTCAACAGGACGCGTTTAATATATTATTTTCAATTTCCAACAAACTGCTAAAATCTTGCTCGCGCAAATCTTAGCATAAGTAAGAAAAACCATAAATTTAAAATTGATTTTCAAATTTGTAATGGAGTGCTACTAATATTTTATATATATAATATTATATATATATATATATATATATATATATATATATATTATATATATAGATAGATGTGGAATATATATATAATCTGTATCCAAATACTTGAAATAGATGCCGCATATATATTAAGAACTAATAATTTTTTTTAACTTATTGAATGTAACACTTCAGATTTTGATGCTCGCCCCGATTTGTAAGTTCTAGCAATGGGCCTGATCCCAGTATATTATCGAGTTCACTTCTCTCTCTCCCCACTCTTGCATTAAATCTGTGTCAGCACAAATATATATATATACTATATATATATATATTATTTATATAGATATAATATATATATAATATATATATATATATATATATATATATATTATATATATATATATATATATATATATATATATATATATTATATTATATATATATATATATATATATAATATATATATCTATATATATATATTGTCTATGTAATTATAACTACTTAATTGGGTTTATCATTTTCATATATATATAATATATATATATATATATATATATATATATAATATATATACATATACTATAATATATATATATATATATATTATATTAATATTATATATAATTATATATAGTATATATATAATTTGTGTGTGCGGCGTGCGGAGCGTTTGAGTGCGCTGCAAGGGTTTGTGATATTGGTGTGTCTGTGCGCCGACTGCGTCTGCAGTGAGGAGTCACCTTTCAAACCTTTACTTGATGACTTGTCTGTCATAGATTGTAAATTAATTGAAATAAAGAAAAAAAAAAAAAATGTGTGTTTTTCCGTGACTCGGGAAAAAGAATATCTTCAACCCTTTTTTATTTATTTATTTATTTGAACTTTAAAATAATCTTTTTTATTACTATTTGCTTTTCTTACGGCCTTTCATCTGCCAATATCTATTATTCTCTCAGAAAAATAATTAAAATATATACAATATTTTTAATTCCTCCTTTTCCAATTTTTTCTGCAGACATTTTTCAAAAAACATCAGCTCAAACATTTTTTTTTCTTCTTCTATCTCTTGTTTTTTTCTGACTGTTCACTTGCTCTCTTACTTTCTGTTAAAGCCGAATTCTTAACTCAAACCTTTGGCTCTAACAGTCTTCAGAAGATTCCAGTGATATTTCTTATACTCCCTTCAAAACTTTTACGTAATATTTTAACCTTCTCAAGATTTGATTTCTATTCTTTCTCTAGATGAACTTAAACTAAGAAGGAAGATGGTCCTGATAATATTTATCATATCGTTCTCAAAACTTATGCTTCTCAGTTTTCATCCTGCCCTGGTAGACTAAATTGCCAACATATAACAACACTGTAGGTGACGTAATATAAAATGAGATGACGAGAGATGAAGTGACACAAAATAAAATACGGTAAGTAACAGAAGTTAGCAAAGTCTATCATTAAAATAGAAGTGAAAATCCACTGCGGTTTTTTATTTCAAAAGCATATGGCTAACTTTTTTATTCTTGAACTTTCTCACATCATTGATAATTTTTCACTTTTTCTTTTTAAAACTGAAATAAATTGAATAGATATTGGAATTTAGTATTCTGAGTTTGTAAGTCTGTCTTATGTGCTTCATGTACGATTGTGAGAGTATCCCATAATTCCATTATACTTTGAAGAATCTATTTTTATTTCTTCATTTTAATCTTTATATGAGAACTAAATAAATGTTTTTCTTAAGCTAGCGTAAAATAATAATAATAATAATAAAATAATAATAATGAATAATAAATAATTCAAATATATAATATAATAATAATAATAATAATAAATAAAATAAATAATAATAATAATAATAATTAATAATAATAAAATAATAATAATAATAATAATGGAAAGCAAGATAACTTTTTATTTTAAATCATTAAAATTTTGACAAATTTTTCTAGAGAAGAACGAAAATTAAACATAATTGTAAAGGACATTGTTAAGTCAGAGAAAGAGTAAATGTTAAAAGTTACTATACACCGAGACGAGTGTCCTCATATTTAAGTGCCCTTTGTTCGGAGGATTACAGAAGTTATTGTTGTGTATATCATTTAATTGCAAAGAAGTAGGATGGAACTCCTCTTTCTCTTATAACAACTAACACTTAAGAACCCGAATTATGCACCAGGTAAAACCAAGTAAAATATGGGAAGCATTACACGACGATCACAAATCCTTTCCTACAATTGGAATTGCTAATTGTTTTAAAATTTTATTTCAGTTTTTAATTTTAACTATCTGCGCATAGCAGAATCTCTTTTATTAAAAAAAACTAGCGGATACAGTCTTGATATTTACAATGAATTTATCCTGAATGCATGAAGGTTTTGTGGAAATTGTACTGTGTGGTGGTGCACCTAGTATCTCTGATAATAGTTGTATATTTGCAAAGCAATGATAAGTTTTTTTGATTTTTTTGTTTTTCATCAAAATTATTTTTTAAACTTCACAATTATGTAAAATAATTTATTTTTTATATTTAGAAATTTATTTTAAGTAAGCTTGCATTATAAATAATAGTTAGTTTACCGTGATCAATGCCTGAAGTAGGCAGGCGAAATATTTTGGGTATAAAATTTAAAAGTTTTAACTTCTGTTTTTTTTTATCTCGATATAGTCTCCCTGAATAGATTTCTTTCTGAATAAAGAACTATTAGAAGAATTAAAAGATAATAGTTAAAAAATATAATAATAGTAAAGAAATTTTTTGTCACATAATAAATAATAATATATAATATAATATAATAATAATATATAATATAATTAATAATAATAAACATAATAATCAATAATATAATAATAAATAATAATAATAATAATAATAGTATCCACGTCAAGAAATTTTTTTTGAGAGAGGCGATTAAAAATGAAGATAAATCCTTTTTAAAAAATTGATACCTTCTAGTACCCATTGACCCAACGGAAGAGAGCGAGTTGCCACCGTCCCAAAAAGTTGAGCCAACTAGTGTACTGTGTTAGATAGAAATAAGTCAAGAAACACTTGAGGTGGAACTAATTGCAGCAAAATATATTCTTGTGGGTGTGGGGGTCCGAATGGTATGTAACACGCTACCTAATCACATAATAAAAATACATCCATACTGTCGCGCAAAATGCGCTTTATTGGCCGCCATCTTGAAAAAGCATGAAATTTAAAAAAAAAAAGCAAATTTTTTATCAAATTATAGGAAATTTGATGCTGAAAAAGAATATGATATTGGTTTTGAAAATAAAAGGAAATAACAAAATGGTGGTGTAAAACTGAAAGATTTAATTGTTGAGAAATAATTTCTTTTTTATTTAATCAAGCGGTGTTTTTATAATAGAAATCATACTTATTTCGTGAAATTCAATTCATCTCATCATCTAAATCAAAAAACTGTCTCCTGTGGTTTGTCCCAGTCCTTTTCACAACAGTTTTTACAAACTACTGAACATGGAAGTCCATATCGGCGACATGTACATTTCATGGTGTTTACATGGTTCTTCAACTGTAGTTTGGCAGGCACATTTAATCATATTTAAAGTTTGTCTGGTGTGGCTCGTCTGTTAATCATTGGACCTGAAATTCTCCATCACAACTTCCAACCCCATAGTCTTTTGGGATCATGGGTTGACAAATATAGATTTTTTCCAATAACAGACACTGCATATCACTCGAAGCAGATGGATTTCGCATGCATCTTTGTGTTGGAGGCAAAACGATATATATATAATAATTTATTATATTATATATATATATAAATAATATATAATATATATATATTAGATATATATATATAATATATATTATATCTTATAAATATATATATAATATATATATTATTATATATATATATACAGTGCGTATCCAGAATTTTTTTTCGGGGGGCCAAACAAAAATCGTTTCTTTTATTTATATTATATATATATTATATATATATAATATAATATATATATATATTATATATATATATATATATGTATATATATATATATATAATATTATATAATATTATATATATTATATATATTATATATATAAAGTGGAGGACAAAATACTTAAAATTCCTATGAACATGAACATTATATAAAATTACTAAAATCATCTTACCTAAATCTGTTAAATTTAATCGCCTGACATGAGATTGAGTGAGTCTGAGATAACATCTTCAATTTTAATTTAAATTTTTTTTTTTTTTTTTTTTTTTTTTTTTTTTTTTTTTTTTTTTTTAAATTTCACTTTTTAGGGTTACCACTTAATGCGCAGGCCCGAACCTCGGTCCTAAGCGCATATGGTTGTCCGGTTAGGTTCTCTTAACATCCGAGAACCATTCTCAATATTCTGGCGCTCTGTCTAATTATAATTGAACTCATTTCTAAAGTAGTCACTTCCACCGGCAGTCTATCTATGTACCGTTGTAAGCTTTTTTTAATTACACTTCCATGCTTCCAATTACCACAGGAATAACCTCTGCCTATCTATTTCATTCCACATTCCTTGTAATGAGTATTTCAGAGTTTGGTACTTAATTTCCTTTTCCCTTTCATATGCTAGATACTCTGCCGTCCCATGGTTTCCTATCCTCCAGTAATGTATGCTTTTTTCTCTTTATCTTTTACTACAATATCCGGTCTGTTATGTGTTATAGGTACACTGTGGGAATGCGTATGAGTCAGTAAGTATTACGCTGTGTTATTCTCTATTGCTTTGGGTTGTATGTTCCCAAGATTTGGAACCTTCTATTGTCATTTTTATATGTTTTCAAAATTTCATAAAATGGATTAAATTTCATATTATATTATGTCTTTCGGTATTTTGCTGGCGATGGAGAAGTGACAGCTTGATAGTTTATGGCTAAACTGTTTCCGGATATTCTTTACACATTTTCGCATTTGTTAGATATATTCTCTTTCTTATCTCTCTCTTAACAGTTGGTTCGTAATGCTAAGTCCTGTGCCCCTACAATTGTTCTTTCATCTTCTTTTTTAGATTACCCTGCATATGCTTCGATCGAATTGTTCTTTACTATAATACACTTGTTCTGATAATATTTTTGTTTCCTTTGCAAATGCGTGCCTCCTTCTCTCCAATTCATTTTCACTGTTTTATTCCTTCTTGCTTTTCTGTGTTCATTTCTTAGGTGTTTCATCATGTAGAGGAGGGCAAGTTCTGTAAGTCTTTCATCTCCAATAGTGTTTCTCAAGTAGGTTTTCAGATGTATTAATGTTGAAAAGCTTATTTCTACTAAGCATTAAACACGGGTAAAATTGCCGAGTCAGTATTTGCAACAAGATGTAATATTTGGACATTGTGACTGCGAAAAGAAACAGTCCATCTATTAGCGGTTTTTTGGCCGACCTGTGTAGTATGATGCCAGTTTCAACTTCCATAAATCCCTTTCTGCTTTACTAATCTCATTTGGACTTTCGAGATCTTCCTTGTAAAATAGTACACAATCTTTTATCTTCTCATGTGCACATTACACCCGTTCGGTATGACAAATGGCAAGGAAAATTTAAAACCCTCTCTCCTAATGCTGATATTAAATCATCCAAAAATATCTTGAAAGCTGAAGATTTGCTTTTGCCAAATAACGGACTGGTGGTGTCGCACTAGTAAAAAAGGTCAAAAGTAAATTTTGCAAAATGGAACCAACCGACATCTTTCCATTGGCTTGAATGTCACGAACTTTTTCAGATTTTGTGGCAGACTGCATTAAAATGTTCTAGCAAGATATTTTGGTAAGTAGGATTACAATTCCAGTATTCATCAGCCTGCTTATAGTGACGTATGTTTCGGCTATTTAAAGCCTTTGGACGATTAGTTGTGTCGTGCATCACCATCTGCATGAAGACGGAATAGCCTCTCCTTGGAAAATAATTCCAAGCATATTGATAAAGCGTGGTTGTTAGTAGAGTTTAGAAGAAATTTATTTTTCTGATGATCACAGTGCGAATTTCAATCAAAAAAAACGCTTACAACAGAGGACTGCTTCCAGCCGCAAATCTGTGGTTCCATATCTTTTATATATGTGTTTTTCATACCATCAAAAACTATCTGATCTGTTTCCCATACCTTCTGTTGACATACAATTCGTGTTGCCTTATGACATCGCTAATGATTGCAGAAGACGGACATGGGGTAAACTGGTTAACGATTAGGCACACCACCATCAAGGAAAGGATAGGAAGTACTTTGCTGGGAAAATGACCGTTGCATTCATTGGTATTCAAGTTATCTAATGTGTTTGCCATTGATGATTTATCAGTTTTTCTCATTTCCTGGGTACTTCGGTCAAAAAATGAAAGTATCAGAATACTTCTTCATGAAAAACTTCCTTTGCACTGACAAATTTCACCTCTACTATCTTTTACTATGAGAGCGAGCATCCTCTGTGCTAAAAGACGCGAATCTTCATGATGAGTCTCACCAGCAATAACAATTTCTTTTTCCAACACTTTCATGGGTACTGCCTGCTCTGATTTTAATAAAGTTTGATCTTTAAATAGTTTACCAGTAAGTTTATCTTGAATGTTTCTTCAAATGACGTCAGCATTTTCTGCAGTAACTTTGTTTTCACTATCTGTAATTCCGTTAAAAAGATTCCATATGTCACTTGAAGAAGCAGTAAATGGATTGTGGTCTATAAAAAATTGCATTACCTTATTCATATCTTCGAAATCTTGGACCATCCTTGCATCAGTTAAATCAGTATGTTGATCACTACCAAAAAGTGTAACATTGGTCTGCAAACTTATTACACATGTTACTTCACTTCATCTAGAATGGCTCAAAATCCAAGTTGCACGTTGACTTCAAGTTATTCCTCCTCTATGAGTTATACCAGAACGACTTTTAATGCATTTCATGAGCGTTTGCTCAATGTACATATCGGTCCAACACCAGACAACTTCCTGTCCTTTCTTCGTACAGTAAAGTGGCCTTTATTCAGCATTTTGTATAGTTCTGGATTCGTTATTTTTAGTTCCCTCATTTGTTGAAGGTATATTCTTGCGCATTTAGCATAATTATTATGACCGGAACTCGCAAAAAAAGGTAGCATATGCTCAACTGCCTGAAAGTGCATTTCAAAATTTTCTGATTACTCAGCCGAAATAAATGTTTTTACAATATCCACCATGTTCAGGTACAACAGCCAGAGTTTGGCAGTACGACTTTGTGATTTGAGGAGGTTTTATCTTTCATCTATTAGTGACGAAAGGTTATTAAGATCAGGATTTGAAATAACTTCCTCTGCTTTGAAAAGCTATATGAAAAGGTTAATAATTTTTCAAGATTAAGATCATCATCATTTGTCTCCACTTCCATTGCATCACCAGTAATGCATTCACTTTCTGATGCAATCTCGCTCAAATCTGAATCTGCAATTACTTCAACTGGTAGGCTGCACTTCAAAACATCTGCTACAATTAAAGCAGCGAGAGATGAAGAAATTAGAAAATGCCCTGGAAGAGCACGTGAATATGCTTTACCTTTTAACATATAGGGTACTGAATTTTCAGCATACACTGTCTGCAAAGCTTCTTCTATGCCCGATCCAGCCATCAGTCCTCCAATAATCAGCCAGGAAAGCTACATTAGATGCAATGAAACCCAACAAAAGCGAATTACCACATTATCGGCATTCTCGCTTGTGATCAGCGCATAGTAACTTCATTGCCCTATTATCACAGCACTGATCAAAGGTATACAGTTGGAGTTTTCACCATTCAATCTTTTTGCATTCATTACTTGTGAACTAATTGTGTTGCTATACACAGCTGTAAGAGCTTGGATTCAAATCAATCATTGGTAGAAACGAAGTTACTGTTTCACCACTGTATTCAACTTCTACAGCAGTTTGCAGTATCCTAATCATCCTGGTTGAGGTGTTTTAAATAACTTACTGGTACTCCAAAGAACATCGAGGAGATTACTTTGATTACTTTTAATTGGTTCATAAACTTTGAAATTTAAATTTGTTCATGGCTCTTGAACAAGGGGATTGGAAGTAGTGATGGGATATTTTTGCTTTCTTCATAATGTCATGTGCCAGAGGCCGGGATTTGAGTCGTTTTATTTTGTCTGTGAACAATAAAGAGGTGTTAGAGGATGCTCCTGATACGCACATTAAATCTCCCAACTTTTTTGAAGCTTGTTAGAGAGAAAATAATGTGGTCCTTCTAAGAAAGTTCATAATAAACGCTTTGATTTATTACAGAAGAGCGTATGTATTTCTGCACTTTATCATAAGACACACTGAATCCAAGGTTGCAAAATTCATCAATTAGGAAACGAGACCCAAAATCTCTGTGAATCTGTATGCCTACAGCAAGAGGAATTAGGCATATCAGAGAACGAGACATGCAAGCATGCATTATAGCCTGACCTATCGAAACCTGCTTCAAATCATTGCGTTTGCCACTGATTAGATATCCAAAAAAGTTAGTAAAACAGGAGTAAATATGTCCTGTTTTCTTCAACGGATGCAATATCTGATGCACTTGGATAAAAGTCCTTATTTTTGTACAACAAATTTATTTCAGTTCTAATCTGTTTTTCTCGATTAATCTAAATTTTGCTTTATCAGGATTATCAAGTCTTTTTTTTTGTGATAGTACAAGATTATGTTTGATACAGTTTTTCCAAATGTTATCATGTTATATTTCCCATCTGTGCCTGATATTATGATGTCACCAAACCAGTTTTGCAATTTTTTCTTCAAATGTTTAGAAATGTAAGGCTCTCTTCCCTCTGGCAAAAAAATATATTTTTTCCAGTAAGTCACTGACAGTTATTGGCTCTTGACAGTTTTCTTGTAACCACTAATATGTCTTTACCAAAGCATCAGGAATATCAGTGTCAACTGATTGGCCTACTGATGTTGGCAATCCTCCACTGGCTTCAGGAGTATACTTCACAGGAATTGATTTGCCCTTCCTAAAATTGACATTGCACACTTGCTGATATCGAGCTTCTGCAGCAGGCAAATCTATGACTGAAAGCATCCTCGCGTGTACATTTGCTGCCCATAAATCACTTCTAGTACTGCAAACTTTCAAAATTGTCTCGCGAAGCTGGAAAGTACGCACTGGAATCACGGCCATTTTATTACGCTTTTCATAATTCGTAATAATCTACCTTCAAAACAAACAATTGTCCTTGAAACTGAACGATCCAACACTTTCTAGTAGCGTTCTCGAGCTGGTCGAAGAAATATCATCTTGCGACGTTTTCAGTTTTATATCACTTTTAATTTTGATAGGATTGATGCATACACATCGACATTCTTTTAACATTCGACTTTAACAGCACCAGTAGGCATGGAATTAAAAAGTTATGAATTTTATCATCTCTTTGTTTGCTCACGTTTATAATTCCCCTCAAGCCTTTTGCTGTCAATGCGACATAGGAAGTTTAACTACAAAGCACATTGGAACACAAAAAGCAGGTTTCTTCTTCCATTTTTTTTATGATTATTTCTTTATTCGAAAGAAAGATTACCAACCTGAAACAGATAATAAAGAAAATTCCAATTAGTTTCGCAGCATCAGTTAAAGGTGTAATGTTATGTAGCATAATTTAAGCATTTAGAGTGTAAATACAGGGTCATGTTGGCATAATTTTTTTTCATCTTGGTAAACATTTTACTTTTAAAAACCAATATCATATTCTTTTTTTAGCATAAAATCCAAAATAAACGCATTGTTGCTCGACTCATACGAATGTTTATATTTAAGCGGGGGACATTTGAAAGGCAAACAATGTAGGAGTGACGTGTTGATTAGGGAGCGTATTACATACCATTAACAGTCATCATTTTTTTTTTTGCAATTTAGTTCACAGTCTTTAACGGTCCCAACTTTCTTTTTTTCTTTCAACTGCACGTAAACGATGCCACAAAAATAATAAAATTTCTCTATTTATCTAATAATGATATCTTAATTGCTTGGTTGACTCAAACAATCCTCCAATTAACTCGGCCTTTTTTTTATTCGGTGGCCATGAGATTTAAATTCATTTTTTGATGGAGGTATGGGATTGAATTGGGGAAGAATGATTATTTTCAAAGAAAAAATCATTCTTTGGTGCCCAGTTTCTCTCTTCGCTCTCTCTCTCTCTCATCTCTCGTTTCTTCTTCTTCTCAGACTCTGTCTCTATCTGTTCTCTCTCTCTCTCTCTCTCTTCTCATCTCTCTCTCTCTCTTCTCAGAGAAAATATATATATATTTTCATTTATTTATCAGAACGCAATATTTTTTAAGGCTATATATTTGAACCTGTGCTTTCCCTAATAGAAATTAATTTTACTACAAAACGTTGAAGTTAATTCTTTGTTGAAAATTTATGACAATGAAAAAAAAAAAAACTTAAAGAATAATAAAGTTAAAGTGCAAATTAGAAATTGGATCAATAAGCAAGCCTGCTACGTAGTATTTTAGAAATTAATCAATATTACTTAAATTAATTAAATGATTGGTTTAAAAAAAACCTGAGGCTCTAAATGGCGGCACTCCAAGTGTAGAAGGACATTTCTTTCTAGTGAGTTAATTGCGTCGAGAAAAGAGCGTAATACAAATCATGCTTCAAAGAGGAGAACCTCTTCAAATCAAGGACTCTTACTCTCATTATCTCATAAAACCTTGTTTACTTATTGCAAGAACAACTTCAGGTTTCAGAGACCCTCTGCTGCTCGATATCAAGAAGGGTCTATATCGTGTACACAGAAGGAAGAGAAAGTGTCCATCAGTTCTTCTGTTTCCTCATGACCTGCCAGCCGATTGACCCTGTCAGCAACGTTATTAGGTTCATAAGGAGTGCAAGACGTGCAAATTGCTCTGAACTGTGAGTCATTAAACACAGTTCCAGGGGGAAGAGTTCCGAGAATCCTTCGTCCCCGTGATTATGTTCGTAGAGAAAACTCGTCAAGGAAAAAAGTCCTGGAAAAGGAAAGCCGGTGCCCGCATCCAACGGAGGAATTGAGAGCCTAGAGGGAATGGATCATTTTCGTTTGGACGTGCTTGCTAATGATCAGTGAGGGCGAGGGGGCTGGGTACATATAGGAGAGACTTAATTTTCATGCCTTCTAGAAAGGAACTTCATGAGTGATAATGCGGAAATGAAGTGAGAAAAAAGTATTGATTAGGATGAAAAGTGGTTTATTATTTGCGATCTCTGCTCACATACCCATACTCAATCTCATCTCATCGGTCTATCTCGTCTCGCATCTCGTCCGTACTCTTCGTTCTCTTCTTCTCATCCTCTTTTCTCTCTCTCTCCTCTCTCTCGCTCTGCTCTCTCTCTGCATCTATTATTTCTCTCTCTCAATCTCTCTCGGGTATATAATTAGGGAGTAAATGAGGCAAATACGTTACTATATCAATACAGGTCACTATGGGAACTCAAGCGGTTTTTAGTCGAAATAAGGGGGATCAAACTCATAGAGTACGTCAGTATGGGAAATATTATCTTATGTACCAATTACAAGGGTTTTGTCTTAAATAAAAAGGTTTCCTGTAAAGTTCCCTCATTTAGAGGAGCTAATAACTGAGCCTATATGCGAAAGGTGGGGACCCAAGATGCAGTGAATGAAATATTAGGTGTTTGGGTTGTACGTTCCGTAGATGTTGTCATCTTACGCATATTTATTTCTTTTATACACTGCTGGATTGAGTTGATGTAATTATTGATTACTTATATGTTAATTGATTTGTGTGATTATTAGTTGAATTGGGACCGTTGATTGGAGTTCATATTAAATTATTATTGATTATGTATAGTATTTACAGTTGTGTAGATGTTTATTATTATATTATCTCATAATTCTGTTTATGCTTTACTGACTCAACATCTGATCTGATTGATTTTGCAATGAGAATATTGATACCTTATTATTAAAGTATTAATTAAATTAATTAGGATTATTATTAGGATTATTATGTACTTGTATTCATATAAATATTGAACGTGCTTGATTAACGTAATTGTATTATAAATATAACTGAGGATCAGCAATGATTATATAGGACTTTGTTACCTTAAATCTCCACAGATATTAGCTTAATTAAGTATAATTCAATTGATAGCTAATTATTAAACTAATTGAAAGATCCGTGATTTTATATCCTCTTACTATAATGTCCTGTGTAGTTATGTTATTATTCGAATCATCAGTCCATGTATAAATATATTGATCCTCCCAAGTTGAATAATATCAAGACTTGAGTGTACTGTATTGATAGTATTCTATATGTATTATTATTAACTAAGTTATTCCTTCGACTCTATTGTCATTAGTTTATATTACCCTATGACATTTCTAATATCTGTCTCATATAGGGCACCCACATGGACAGTCTGGATTAAAATGCGCATAATTCATCTCATTTAACTTGTCCATACTTTCACTCCATATTAAAATTATCATTTTATTATCATTATATATAATAATCCGAGCGTGAACAGTCTGAGCTGAGCTAAGAGTATAATAGAATGTTTATTATTGAGTGCAATTATCCTGGCCTCTTATCTCATCTAAATTCACTAAATGCCGAAGTATCGTCTTGCCATCCTATTCTATTATTATTTACAAACGGTATGTTATATGGGCACAGATATGACTATATGAGCTCTAGATGCCGCCAAGAGTGCCCTCTCTAAGTGACGCCCTTCAATATGAACATCGACCTTCTCTCGATGACGTCTATTAGTTACAAGAGGCAGAACCATCCATAGTACACTATTAAACTTATCAAATAATCTATTGCTTTTATTGAAACAGCTGTCGGGGGTAGTTTACATATGTCTATCTGAGAGAGATGAAGATGTATTTAGCTGCGCCGGCACCAGCTCCGTAATCTACCATTGCCGAAGAGATACGCCCATTATTAATTATTTTCTGTGAGGTCGGACTTAGTTTGTTATTGCTCCTGTAAGCCTTGTGTTCTCCCGCTAGCCGTAGTATAGAAGAGTAATTGGAGATCGAGTGAGTACCCACACTAGTCACAACAATAATAGTTCCATATGTATGTCTTCATCGCCTTATCTCACACTCATAATAAAAAAGTTTTGCGTTATTCCTATTTCCAAGAGCACCAGTGGGTATAACAGTGAAAGTAATTCAATGATTTAAACCGAACAGCATACTACCTCTTCCGTCATAGTAGGGCCTCCTAAACATGTGTACGTTGCAGAGTTTCCGTAGCCAAACGCGTTCACATCTACGAACGTAAAATTTAAACCATATATCCTCTACCATAAATTCCACATCATTACCCCTTGCACCTTAAATCATAAAATTCGTGCTATAATATACACGCCTGCTTAAATAACCATGGTATAGAAACTCCTCTATCTACGATCAATTAGTAATTAACCGTATCCCAACCCCTGCCTTTTAAGTGTGGTTAATGGTACAGAATAATCCAACCAAGTAATCCATACTTCACCATACTTTGATCGCCGCTCTATTCTTAAATGATCAACACCCTGGGTATACAACCAAATCGATCATAATCCGAACAGTCTACCTAGTTTAGTCGAAGCGATAGCGCCATAATGTCATTATCCATTATATATAAAATTAACCTGTATCAATTTTCAGGTCTAGATAATAATGAGAAGCTTTGCACACTGTCCATATGCGAGTGAGTGAGTTACTTAATAATATTAATATAAGTTTACCTGACTATAATACGGTGAGTGCAATGTAAATAAAGTTCTTTAAGCGCAAGTAAATTAATTCCGCTGCTAAAAATGCATTGATATAACTTACTATCATGTTTATATAAAAATTCCTGTATATGATACTATTAATACATCATTATTGAGCTATAGTACTACATTAATTTAGCATATCTGCCTAGATCCTATTTATTCAAATCACAATGCGCCGAAAAAGTTCGAGTTTAGTAAGTAATCATGAAGTTCATAAATTAATATGATATAATATCACTAAAATGCGTAAACAAACCTTATACTATTATATCTATTACCAATTATGAAACATCCAAGCCTAGATATATCTATCAAATCGCCAGAGTATGAACTCAGTGACGCGAATATTAAACTAGCTCATATAGTAAGTAGCAAGAGGGCGGTTAGTACCTTCTCTAGAGATCACATATACTAATAGAATTTTCTCTATAAAATTAAATCATCATAATGCTACCCTTGTTATCTCAGACTGAAATACGATTCCTCTTCATAATGCTAATTGAAGTATAATAGTTTAAAAAGCGTGTGTATATCACGAAATTTTTGACATGGCTGACTATATATCTATATTATTTATAACATAGAAATAAATCATTGGCTGATACAGTCGACATACCCTTTCTATGCTTTTAAGTTCCATCTAATATATTTGGAGGTCTATTATTCAAATGTGACTAAGCTGTCCTCATACAAATATTAATAATCATACTGTAGATTCCCCCTAAAACCCGGATAATGAGATAACCGAGCCCCGAGCGCTATGATGCTAAGTATACTATAACGATAAAATATAAATAGCACTATATTATGAGATCGCCAAAAATAAGTTTGCTATAATTAATTATATATTATAATATAAATAAGTACCATATATTATATATATATTCTAAACGAATCCTATGCTATACTATATATATATATAATTTAACCATTGCATAATATAATATTATATAATGGTGATATATAAGTAAATAAATGTTTCTAATAGGCAACTTTCTCATTCACGTTATTATCTTGAGTATAGTATAAAGAGTCGCCAATGCCATTTTTCAAAACTTCCAGTTTTGTTTTCGCAAAAATCGATTTAAGTTTTACTTGTTATAAAAATAAAACTATATATTATAAACAGAATACCTATTATATATATAATTAGACTATTCTAAGTAGGAAGCCCTTCCTCACTCCCTTATAACTACAGAAAATGGGAGAGAATTAGGAGAAAGAAATCTTGAAAACCTTTAAAAAAATAAGAGATGAAAGACCAAAAAGTTAAATGACATTTGGTATATGTTACAAAATAAATTGTACTCTACTATATTAACTATCCTATATATCTCAGGACTCATATTCTATGAGTTTTCTATATACGCTAGTAAACAACTTACCTTACTTATTCTATAATTAAAAATTCTTATATTTGTATCAAAACTAAAGATCTCAATCAAAGTTCGGTATTGGCCTCTTATCTATTTCATAAGTTCTAACTAATTTTAATACTCTGGAAATAGATAAGGTACGTATTTCTCACGTATGTAAGTAGGTAAGTAGTACTTCTAATAAAGTATTTATAATCATTATATATTGGTTTATTCATTAAATTTATATGAAATATATTAATAGTGAAAGTTCATGAGTATAGCATAGTATAAAAGAAACGCTAATAAAAAAAATATTTTAAAGTGTTTTGTTAGAGATAACTTTCTTAAACGTATATATTAAATTAATTAAACGGCAGTTAAGGGAACTGCAACAACGTTACCAAGCATTTTTTGAGTGGGGATATATATAAATATATATATATATATAAATATATATATATATATATATTATATATATAATATATATTATATGTATATATATATATATTATATATATAATATTATATATATATATATATCATAATATATAGATATATATATATAGTATATATATATATATATATATATAGGACCATAAGTAATACATGGTCCTTTTCCAATGTAAATTACTCAATAACGAAATAGCTTATAAATATATTTGAAATAAATAATAATATTCTACAAATAACTGAAGTATATATATATATGATATATATATATATATATATATATATATATATAATATATATATATATATATATATATATAGGTATATAACTATCACATAAACACCCATAATCTTTTATACTCAATGGTCTCCATAACATGAGAGTATTGGTTTTTCAAGAAAAAAGTTTCAGCACACCTACTCACTAAAAACAAATATCATAAGAGAGCCAATATAATATACTGATTAAATGGTATCGCCTTATATATATATATATATTACCTATAGTTGATTGTCAAAAAAAAATATAGTAAATATTATTATAAGGTATATAGCCTCATCTCATACTAGTATAATGATACCAAATATATATACTTTAAACTAATTATGCTACTACTACTAAAAAAATTTAAATCACTATAAAAAAAGCAATATACTTTAGTACAATTCGCCTATAACTCACTTGATACTCGAAATAATATGATACACCAATACTAACTACTTTCAATAATATAAAATCTTATTATTAGGTGTTATTATATATATATATACTATATATAGGTTATAAATATCATGACTCTATATATAAATCCCTTTATACGTCTATTTTTATGTATAGCTCCTATAATCCGTAATATATCGTAAACTTAGGATTATTAAATTGAGCTATCAATGCTATTATATATATATAATTATATAATATAATTATATTTAATATTAAAAATATATTAGGTCAAAGGCTCATCATATCCACAAACTAACTGATCGAACTACTAGTTAGATCCCTATCCAAATAAATCGAAGCGATCCGTAGGCTACTCATTAACTTGGTATAATGCATTTTTCGACCTCGTTTATACCCCCCAGTGATGAAGCCTATTGAAGTTATGAAAGTACCTAATATGTTATATATGTGCCTCACTCACCCTCTCTTACTTATCGAGTGAAGATAAAATACATCATTTCCCCGATAAGCTTCACGTCCGCAGGGCGTAATAATAAAGTCACTTCATAAGCAATGTAATTAACCCAATGCAGACTGCTCTTGACAACCGATGTGCATAGCAAAGGTATAGGTTAATACTCATCAGATATATACCTTAATAATATATATATAATATACTTGTATTTATTAGCATATATAGATATAGAAAATATAACGTGATTATCATAACATATAAATCTACTTAATATTCTCACTATTTAACATCCTCACCTTTATTATACAAATAATAATGCTGCCTTTCTTCTCTACCCTCTATATAAAGATAAAAAAAGTAGTATATTATATAATTTTCAAAACTATTCATCTTTCTTTTTCCAGAAAGCGAGAGTACTCACTATATACTTGTTCAATATTACAAATAATACCTATATTATGTCTTAGCTATACTAGTATTACTTGATACGCTCCTTATACTTACTAACTAAAATCTAAGTACTCTTCAATTCTGCTATGACTATACTTTAGTATTTATATTATAAAAAGGTACTAATATTACTAATTATACCTGTCTCCATTCCGCTCAATAGCTCTATAAAATTGATGTATTTAATTTATAACTTCCACTATAAAGTTATTTATAAACTGTCATTTATATATCATAAATAATCTGAGGAAATATATATATATATATATATATAATATAATTATATATATATCAGATATATATAGTAAACAGTGTTATAGGTAGTCTACAATATATTATGAGCTATACTTTAATTACCTGAATGCGCCAAAAAAACCTATTATTATTATTATATACTACTACATTCCCCCTTTATACCCCTCTAATGTATTATTCATTTCTCACTGAGCCAGATTATATATAATGCTAAGATAAATATATAATGAATGGCGTTATCTCGATAAATTATCCTATAAAATACTAATAACAAATAAACATACTTACTTACTTTAAATATGTATTACAAAATATTAATTCATGAACTAGCTTTCATACAGCTCATATAGTCCACCGGGCCTATTTCTATCAATGAACGGCCGTATGGTATAAGACATCCCAGGAACGAAAATCAATTAAAAAATGTAACTCTTTTTTAATCTTCAAAAATGAATTTAAGCCGGTAATACCAAATACATTAGTAGAGATAATTGGATTTTATCCAAGTGTAAGTGCTTAAGACAAATATATTATTTCTAGACAAAATTAGAAAGAAATTGACATATATTCTGCTTCGTCGCTATTTCACCACCCCCATATAAGAACCAATTAGTCTTATAATATATATAATGGCGAGAATAGCTAGTCCCTGTTGCTCATGTAGCGCTATAATTATGTTCAGTTTAATTTTGGTTAAATGAATGTATACGTTAAAAGTTTGTAGAAACACGCTATGAATCGAAATATATCTCTTGATGACTTGATCAATTGTGTATATATATTTAAGTCCGTAATAATCAATGCCGGTCTCTTCCTCGGAGTGGGTTTCCTGCGGAACAACTTCGGCCCCCCCCTGCATATCACTCCCCCCGTCCCCCGCGAGGATGACAAGCCGTCCCTTGCCCCGCTCCGGCGAGCAATTGCGCCAGCGTTGTTCCGGACAAAAAGGGGGGACGTATTTTTTTCCACTAATAAATCCAAATAACCTCAATAAATCCGATTTACTATCACCACTAACTAGATCGTACAAATCTACCAAATAACAATAAAAATGATTATAAGAGACTAATCTAGATAGAAGCCAAATAATAGAAACTGTTCCACTTTAACATGCAATAATAATATTTCAATTGAAATAATTAAATCTAATAAGTGAGATAAATAATTAATAGATAAGTAGGATCAGAATAATAATATAAAAACTATCTGAAAATTAAATATAATATAGTAATAATCCCGATAACCATATCCGTGAATAATGAGATAAGTAACTTTAACTTTTCCCTAAAAAAATCTTTGTTCTACAATCTCCTTAGAAAAGACTAGAACAATGCAAATACTACCCAACGTGAGATAAATAATAGAAATTGCGTGATACTTGCCAACGCGTAATCATCACAGCGTAAAATATAGGGGCGCCCACCGAAATTCGTCCTAGAATAATTCTCTCTACTCTCACTTCACAAAAGTCAATTTCCCCCGACTATTAAAAAATGGATAAATGTTACGACGTCCCAAACATCTTATAAATGTCCATATACCTTTAAAATTATTAAGATATCAAAATAATTTCATGATTAATATAATTATATATATCGATAAGTCATAACTCCTCGCGTCTGTTATCTCGCACAATATCTTTAATTTAGATTTAGCTCCCCACGTGACTTAGTGACCTATGTCAACCGCACTACGTTCAAATTATTTTACCTTTAACTTTCATAATCTACCAATAAATAACCTTCCAAAAAATCGATTTTTTCCTCCCACCCTAAATTATATATAATGAGACTTATAAAATCCGATAATCTATATATACCCTAATATTTTATCTAACGTGAAAGAGCACTACTAATTAGTTATAACATATGCTAATAACTTCTTAACTAAAGTTGTGAAGAAATATTAAAATTGTTTGATTCTGTATTTATTTACAATTTATAATAAAAAATTAATGGATATACTAAAATTTATTGAATTATTGTATGTAATCTGAGTCATATTCAGCGTATATAATACTAAGGACCTATTATAAATTCCATAAATATGAAAGCCTCCAAATTCCAAAATTGGAATATATGGAATATCTATATACTATCTACTTAGAGGTTATATCAATCAACATTAACCTTTACATAAGTTACAATAGTATTGTAAAGTTTTGTTTATTTCTAAGATCATCGAGATCCACTAAAGCTTTCACCATGAGCCTCGTATAATTATTATTCATCTCTTTAATTCAAATTTTTATATTAAACATTATTTTAATTTGAAATATATGTATAATATATTCACAATAAGCTGAGGAATTATCTAAGTCAAACCCATGAAATATACTCATTAATATTTACCAATATGATGTCCAAATCCGTTAGTGTTGAATTTTCACTCAAAGGTAGTTTATTACGTTTCACAACACGTGCCCATTTCCGTTGAGGCCCTATGAGGTGATTAGTCAGTTCCTTGCTAGGTATGGAAATAGCAGAGCCATACGAGAAAACGCCATAATGAACCTATGAGCTAGACATAATTATCAAAAGAACGACCAACACAAATGTCCCGTTTGAAATAATGAAGTGGATTAGATGTACAAGGCACATGAGTGTATGAGAACAAATAGTTATAAAGGGTAGTCTGCCTCCAAACACCAGACATTCGACTAATGGATACATGTTAAGACTGAGTCTATAGCTAATTAAATCAGATGGGTCACATACAATTGGTAGAAGATGTGTAGCAGGAAGTTATTCAGACCGTTGGTTGGCATGCATAAATGAGGGCGATTACAAACAAGCCAACAGTAATTGCGGCGAGGTTATCAAAACAAGCCGGCTGTCTCGCACTATATAGAAGGAAAGATAGCTCATATGAAGTGGTATACAAGGTAATCATATATGGAGGGAACCAGCATCGTCGTATTGATATGATAGAAGTAGTGATATTGGACTCAGCGCAGGTTTTCAGTCAAGAAAAGATGACTGGAACAGTTGGGTGAGTAGTAAGAAAGTTACAGAAAAACCCAGACTCCACAATTTTTTCAAGGAGAGCTCGTGTGAGAGGAACAGCTAAAAAGATACATGTGAATCATTAAACCCCTATTTACCAGAGGGTAAAAACAAACAACGCATCGGAGGGCTGGCGGGTTCTGAGAAATGGTGTGATAGATGTATAATGGCCAAAGACGCTTCAGAACACCCAACTCTTTGAATCTTAGTTAAGAGAATAATTATATGTTGAACATAGCACATAATAACGTAATAATAATACGTAAAGAAATACAATAATGCTAAACAAAGTATATAAGGATATTTATTCAGAGGTATTAGGGGGAATGATTTTTATGGCTGTAGAAGTAAATTATGTCGATAGAAAGATGAAGTAAAACTGAGTTTTATATGACATTGAAAAACAAGTCGATGTGTCGATATATCAGAACCTCATTCATCAAATTAATGGAAACCTCAGGAAATTTGTTGATCGAAGAAATATAAAATAAATGAAAATGAATAATTATAAGTGTAAATTTAGATAGAATTTATTTTTGATATGATGAATAGGGTGTGCTAAAAAAAAATTATACCTAAATGTTATATTTATACTAGTAGGGCGGTAATGTGATCAAAGTTATATCTTACTAGCTACTCAGGAGGCGTTCAAATATAAAATATACAATTATATTTAATGATTTTTACATTACATTTATTTTATATAAAGGAACTTGAATTAATATAGGTATGTAAACGCATATAAGGTATAAAATCTATAATTTGTCTATTACATTAAATATATATATTAATTATTTATTTGCTCTCCTTACTCAAGAGGCCAAATGAGCTCAAAATTTGTGAAATTTGTGATATTAAGGCCCATTATTTCGAAAAAATATAAATAAAAAAAATGATAAATAAAAAAAACAAACAAGAAAACACAAAAAAACAAAATTTGAAATAATTAATTAAATAATAATCAAAACAATCCTAATATTAGCTTATGTCTAAAAATTCGACAGCCGATCGTTACACCGCATAAAATAGTCGCATGCACCGTCAGGCGCAAAAACCTACATATATGTGTCTATGATCAGTGAGAAATATATTATGTACGAACGAACGGCAAAGCTACACCAACCCTTCAACTGGTTCTACATGCAACATTGGTATAAAGCAAGGGAAACAGATAAAGGCTCAGACGATACAAATACATTATTCTCTGGAGCTAAGAACTATGTTGTTCTAGTTTCTGCCACAAACTGGTGCATAGAGATGAATTACGAAATAATAATTTTATAAAAGAATTTTAATAATCAAGTACAATTACAATTATTTTTAACTGCAGCTCACAATGAAAAGAATAATAAATTAATGTATTAATGCACTAAAAGACTTAACCTGTTTTCCTTCTAAATTTACATAACCATTCTTACAATAAGCTGGCCTAGGGCTATACAAACATTTACCGAGACATCTGCCATTGAAGATTTAGTGCAAATCAAATAACGCCTAAGAATACATTAGGAAATTAAAGCCGAAGGATCTCTTTTCACTCCCTCCAGATATTAGAATGTATGAAAGCATAGATTTGTATATTATATATATATGAGAGAGCTAATTATCCATAATCTGCATATCTTAAAATAAAGTGGGCTAAAGATACATTTCAAAACTAATAGTTCTATTTCTATGCTTGTTATTGTATAAATATATAGTTTTTACTGCACCTCCTATATATATCTAAACTATATCAAAATAGTCGAGACCTCGAGAATCTATAAACCTATAATTATTATAATTAAATAAAACTAAATCTAGCCTACAAAAGAATTAACTTCGTATCTAAAGTGGTTTCCTGACAAACAAAAGGTATGTTTAAGCGTCAAGTCTTATTATGAATTTTTGACAGTGTAAATTATCCGATAATATATCACGAATGATATGGATTAATAATAATAATAATAAGTGAATATCATATAAATAATAATTCAATAATATAATGAATTAAATAATTACTAAATGAAATATTTCCATATATTATAGAGTAATAATAATATGATAATTATATAATAATCAATAAATATATATAGAATAATATATACTACCTAAGAGTAATAGAAAACTACAGGTATAGCACTCTATAAAAAGAGAAAGCGACGGAAGTCCCCATCCATTGGTGCTCTAAGATGGTTCCATTGGTCTCCAAACTGATAAGTTATCATAAAATTGGTTCATAAATTATATATAATTCTCACCAGGAAGATCAATAAGAATCATCAGCTACTCAAAAGAGGACTTCTTTCCCATATATTTTTTTTAACTTTTTTTAAATCGTTATGATAAAATTAATAATTTTTTTTGCATGTGCCTTTTATTATGGGTAGAGATATGCAATACTTTAATAATATAATATGACACCACCAAAAATTGATACAAATAGTTGTAAAGGTATTGTATAGTAAATACATGTTAATAATCACATCTTAAATCTTTGGAAAATCCGTCTCTATATTTTAATTACTTTCTGCGAGTTTATATAATTTATTAGCATGTCAAATAAATTGAGAGAAGTGGGATTGATGTGAATGGCGCAGTGGACAGGATACGCTTTCTCTTGAATTTCCTCTATAGCTGATATTCCCCAAGCTCACATCGTCTCTAATTAGTGTTCCTTAAAAGGCCTGGATTTAAAAACTCTTCTGGCTTATCGTTATGCCATCATAGTTATGCAGTGAGAACAAAGAGACTTCTTAATGGAAGATATAATATTTAAGAAAAAAGACAGATTTTTGAGGGAGGATTATAGTTATTATATGGTGAAAATTAATAATAAATAAATAGGGATATGTCTGTTCAAAAAAGTATTAAAGACCTGATATGTAATTTGATAGCATATGCACAAAGAGATATGTACTTCATTTACTGTGTAAATTCGGAGGGATAGTCATAGTAAAGTACAAATTTGTGATCTGTGATAGCCACATTAGCTGATCTTATCTGTAAGCGGGACTTGACACATAATGGGTAATTAATAACAACAAAGTATGAGTTACGAATAACAGATATATGTACAATGAAAACTAATGATAATCTGACGTATATCTATAAGTGCCTAAGAAGTTTATTGGTATCATATGTTAGGTATATTTAAATAAATAAAATAGAGAGACTATATAAAATTAAATGTGAAAAGTTGTAGAAGACCATGGCACTGGACGAGAATTCCAAGACGTAGGAAACGGCCATAGGCTCTTATCTGAGTGAAGTACGCTGACAATAATAATATATCAAACACAAAAATAAATAAAAATAAAATCAGATACAACAAAATAAGGTAATATTATAATTAAAGTTAAATAAATGTTGAGAACAATATTTAAAAACATTTTACTTACGTAGATTATTTTTCAATATGGATGTAGTGGACCCAAATATAGAAGTATTAAAATTTGTCTGTGAAGAAATAATTAGTGACAGGGCAAGCCCAACCTCATTATTTCAAAAACAAGTTTTAAATCTCTAGTCCATTAAACAAACGATTGCAAAGAAGGAAGAAAGTTCTTCACAAAATGATAAATAAGATCCAGTCCTTCATTTGTGCCTTTAAAAATAAAACATTTGAAAATTCTACGGCTGCGGTTATCAGTTTACACTCTTGGTATTAAATGTTTTTTTTTTTGGTATTGGGATTAATAAATAAAATAAAATAAATTTTACGCTTTGACTGTCTAAGAATTTTCACATTTGAAAGCCAGATAAAATTTGTGGAAAAGAAAAGATGAGTACATATGTCACATTTAGGCATTTCTAATCTCCATAAAGTGGAAGAGTTGAAAGATAAAATTTAAGTCCTATGCAGAATATTTCTTCCCCTAATTAATATAATTCATAATGAAAACTGGTTTCTTTTAACTTGGTTTAAATAAGATAGAAATCCAGCTCCCTGAATTTGATGGAAAGCCTGAAGACTTTGATATACGTCATATATAAGAATAAACTATAGAAAAATTACAAGGCGCAATATTCGAAAGAAGATATCCAACATTGAATTACAACTTAGAATTTGCTGAAACATTCTTGTCTAATGAAACAACCAAAGGTATACATCCACTGCGAATAAAAATTTGGCTAATTACAAAAAAAGTCCACTGACAATAAATTGCAGATAAAATGGGTTTTATTTTAAGTGGTATATGAGCAAAAAAATTTGCTTAATGTAGACCTTCAGTGATAATTAAAACAGTTTTATAACATGGATAACACGAATATTACAATTTACACATATATGAGAAATAACATAGATAATAAAAGACTAATTAATAAATAAATATATTAATTTTAATGATTGATTGGCATGGGTTAAATGCTAAAATTAATATAAGATAATTATGCACAAAAATAAGAATATTTTTATAAAAAATAGTAAATATAATATTGACTTGCAAAATATTTTTTCGTTTGGAAGACAGTTGTCACTATGAATGAACTCACTAATACAAACCCAATTATATAAACAGATTTATAACGAAATGAAATATCATATCCAAAAAATTATAGATATGAAAAATATATTTATGGTGACAATATTTTCCTCAAATTGGGCAGATAATAGAATTGGAAAGAGAAAATGGTGTTTAAGGTAAATATCAAATAATATGCAAAATGCAGAGAGCTTGGATATTATATGCCCTCTAGAATTTATTTCTCACAATCACAATTTGAGAAAAAAGAACAAGTTAGCTCTTGTAGGCACTAGAACATTTGATGTTGAAAATCAAAGGATTAAACAACCAAGAAATTACAACGAATGAGAGCAAACAAAAGGGCTGGGTTGTTCCCATTTGTCAGGACATTACAACATCATAGAATTGTACTGGACCATAAAATTGTATAGTTGCCCAACTTTCAAAACACCTGAATCCATGAAATTCGCATAAAAATCGATAG
>JABUQX010071870.1:0-35018 GCA_015478945.1 Trachelipus rathkii | reverse complement strand
ATATAGTATACTACTATTTATATATAAAATACTTATAACTATAAATCCATTCCATCATTAAACCACACCTTATTTCAAGAAGACTGCTCGGCAGGTTAGTGCATACCATGCACTGAAACAGAGAACAGGGAGTAGAAGAATATGGCAACGTCAAAAAAAAATCCAAGCCTATACTGCCCCCTTTATACCCATAAGTGAGAAACTCATTGCAGTCAGAGAAAAATCTACCCTAGGGCTTCAACGGTTACTGCAATGGACCTCACTACAGCATTGTCAATGTAGGTTCATCCTTGTCCCAGGTGCGGCAACAACCTAATACCCCCCCTCATAAACCCCAGAAGGTAAAGTTGAGTTTAACAGATTCTTAAAAAATACGACTTTTTTTAGGAAAAATCAATCGATTTGTTGCTATACCTATGAAACACTGTTGTCAAATTTTTAATTTTTCGGCGAGCACTAAACACCAAAGCCCTCATTAGACAAAGCCATGCTTAAAACCGCTACTTCATGATCATCTAAAATAGCCTAACAACACCCATTTTAATTTGCATAAAAGTGAAAAGGAAACTTCTTTGCAATAAAACGCTCAGCAGCAATTTCATAATTATTAATTTAAATCTATGTAACTTCACCTAACTTTTAATTATTATTATTATATTATATTATTTATTATATATTATTATTATATTATTATTTTATATTATTTTTTTATATATATAATTATATCATAGCTATATAATATATATATAATTATATATAATATATATATATATATATATTATATTAGTATATATATATATATATATTATATATATTTATATATATATATTAGATATAATACGGTTATATATATATATATATATATATATATATATTGTATATATATATATTATATATTAAATTTTATTATATATATACTATAAATTATCTATTATATATAATAAGCCATAATTCATAAAAGGGCCGGAGAGTTATTTCGAAAGTACTTTAGACCGTACGAAAAACCTAAATTAACATTATAGGAATCGATGCGTAATAGCTTATTTAATAGGTAAAGTCGTTTATGATAAAAACTAACGAATACCCTAGAGAGACGCAATAGATATCAGGAGTCGCGGGTCTCTCGCCTCTAGGCTGGCGAGGGGGACTCGTCCCCTCTGTCCCCCATCGGCTCGAGCCCCCTAAATGAAGTTCAAGAACATTATATACTTCATTAGGGCTCGAGCCGCATCGCGGGGAAGAGGGGGGACGAAGTCCCCCCGTCAGTTCCACCTAGAGCCGAGAGACCCCGACTCCTGATATCTATGCGGGCTACTCTAGGGGTATTCGTTAGTTTAAATCATAAAACGACTGACATAAAACATGTATACGCCATGTTCCAAATGTAATTTATTTCTCTATAAGTGTCTTACTTTTTATTTTTTATTTTATTTTTTTTTTTTACATTCTTATAATAAGCGCTTTATACGCTGATTCAAATATGTAATTGTTTTTCCTGTAAGTCTGTGTATACTATATCTAAATATATATATATATATATATATAATATATATATATACTATATATATGATATATATTATATACTATATACATTAATATATATTAATAAATGTTACCATTACCTGGCAATTTCTATTTTTATAAACGACATTTTTTGTTATTTTCATATATATTAGTTTTTGAGATATAATTTTCTTTTTATTTTTTTTTTTTTTTTTGAGTTTGGCTTCATTGAATTTAATAGATGAAGAGGTTTGGCAACACCGTCTAGTACTATATACAAATGGGCTTATCTAAAGATACAAAAAACAACGATTATCGGAAAAAAAATGTCGATATTTCGTCAGAATCTGTAGAACTAACTAGTACTAAAACCCTGCATTTCACTCCTATTATTGCGCTTTCTTCTCACCTCTGACAAGCTCGCATTCCTCTATCCAGGCATTCCTTTCTGGCTCAATCCACTCTTTACTCGGTCTCCCATAGATCAATTCCAAGCCACCACCACATATATATTATGTCGCTTTACCAACCAACTATCACTCACTCCTTCCCACCATGACCAACATCTCATGTACTTTTATTTTATGCTCCTCAGTTTACTCCACTTTCTTTATACCCACACAACCCCTCAGAATTCCATTCCTTATTTATTAATTTTCTCACACCTAACACACCTCTAATATTGTCCCATCTGAACACATTATATTTAGATCTAAACCTCTTATTACACAGGCCATTGTTTCACTACTATACATTAACACAGTGCTTCAGCATAACCCTCTGTAAGGAACCCACCACACTTAAGCGCTTTGTCCCCTTTACAGCCCACCAAGGATTGTAATGCACCAGCCACCTTCCTTAACCATTCGCAACATTTCTACGAACCTTGAATCATCCATTCCGCATTTCATCCAACATTTCTATTCCAAAATATTACAACTCAGACACCTTGTTCCAGTGACTCACCATCCAACATAACTTCACACTGAGGTATATCCTCACTCAACCACCTTATAATCCTTTCTCTGATCTAATATGATTTCTTCGCCCCCCCTTTTACAACACCACTGCAAATCCCTTTACCAAACCTTCTCAACTCTTCAGATCCCCACACTACAAACCAATCATCCACCATAAAAATAGGTAGGGCAGCCTCCACTCTCCTCCATTCTCGATCATCCTAACCCCTTCCCTGCCACCCCCTTCTAATTCTTTCATAACCCATCCATATACAATCTGAATAACCCAGGAGACATAACAACATCCCATTGCCTCACTCCGCTAAATATTAAAGTGAATCACTTTCAACTTTATAATTCTTAGCATGATTTACTGTCGTCATACATACTTTTGATTCCATTCAGAAGACCAACACCATATCATACCATATATCACTAACACTGCCATAGAGCTTCCCTATTAATCTAGTCATACGCCTGTTGCAAATCATTAAATTCCTAAAATAACATAAATAACAAGATTACCTTCCCTCAATATTCTGTTTTCAATGTAAAGATTTGATCTACACATCCTCTCAATATTTCTAAATGCACCTTGTTCTTCACCAGTCATTCCCTCAGTCGCTAAGCACCCTTTTGAACAAAATACCAGCATATACTCCCTCTCTACAACCACTCAATATAACTAAGTCCCTTCAAGTTTGCAAATACCACTTATCCCCTAACCTTTTTTTCGTAATAGTACATTACTGCTCTCCTCCATCTCTCGGAACTATACCCTCCATAAACGTCGTTGTATACACAACTACAAATGCACTCACTCAAATCAATATCGTAAACTATCTTGATCATCTCAAAGATTAATTACATAGAACATTTTGAATTACCATCTACAACATTTCTCATTCCACCCATTACCTGCTCCCTTACTAAATTAATAACTCATCCCCAATACCTTTCCTTCTTGCACATCAAACCCACAACATTCACTATCACCTCTTCATACTGCCAAATTGTTATGAAGGATTTTTGATGTTCTTCCACACTCTGCCTAATAATTTGAACACATTACCAGAAATCCGTAATTTAAAACCTGGTTAAACCTTGATATATATATATATATATTATATATATAATATATATTATTATATATCATTAATAAGATATATATTATTTTATATAATTGTTCTGTTAAGAACGTTTATACACATGTATATTATATAATATATAATAGTATATATATACAGGTTATATATATATATATATATATATTAATAATATATATTTAGTATTACTATATATATATATATATTATATAATAATCATTAATAATATCTTATATATATATATATATATATATATATATATAAGGTTTTGCCAGGCTTAAATAAGGTTCATTTTGGACAAATGTCCTAATACCTATTAAAGGTACCTGAAATATTTTTTTTTGCTATCCCAGATATCAGTGTTCATTTAGACTTAGATTTTTTTTTAACCCAACTCAAAAAATTTTTTTCTCTAACTACCTAAAAGTAAGAAAATATTATTTGGCCCACAGCATATATATAGGTACCGGTATAACTTCTAATAAATTTTTTGTTTTCTTCTTTAGGCAAAGCATTTTGATATGGACAGTTATGTAGTTACCAAGGTCCATATCAGCCAGATTTTTTTTCAAAATCGATGTAATATAAAAATGTTTGTTGCTTCTATAGGTGGGGAATAATTATTTATTTTTAACATCTATACTTGAGGTAAGATGAAATTTCAAAAAGGGTATGTATAACTATTTGAAAACATTTGCTTTGTTAATATTTATACAATAAATCATTTTACCTTTTGAGTTGGATTATTATTATACTTATATATATCATACTAATATATATTAATTATATATATATAATACTATATATTAATATTATATATATTTAATTTGGAAATTTCCAGAAGTTATATATATATATATAATATTTTAATATTTTTTATAATTTAGATTTTTTTTTTTTTTTTGTTTTTTTTGTGAGTGAATCAGAAGAATGTTTGAGGGAATTGTAGAGTAGGTTTGGCAGGGCAGTGTAAAAGGAGAGTTTAACAAAATATGCTATATAAGAAACAAGATGACTGTAAACTTGTAGATGAGGATGAGTCCGGGGAGTGTGAAAATCATGTTGGGATGGTAGCAATTTAGAACAAATTCTAAGATTTATATTTTTGGCTGTATGTTTGATGAACGGAACAGATGATGTAGGAAGTTGGATGATCGGAAAGGTGGTTGGTATGTAGCTAAATTTATTGGGGAAATGCAAGGAGACTAAGCCTTCAGTATGCTAGGTTTTGCATGAGGTATGTTGTATCTTACATTATTGTCCGATAGCAGCAAAATGAAGAGATTTACATTAGGGAGTTGTGCAGTGTGAAGAAAGGAGTAAATGAGAGATGATGATGATGTATGTGGTTTGGTCATTTGAAAGAATGGATGGGAGTCATTGGTTAGCAGTGTATAGTGGTGAGTGTGTTGGGAATTGACTGGCTAGGAGACCAAAGAAAAAGTCAGTTAGAGAGTGTCTGAATGTAAGGACAAGCACGAAGAACGGATCATAATAGGAGTGTTTATAGTGTGGTTTTGGAGGACTGACCCTTGACATTGACAAAGACTGCCACAGTGGGGGAACTGTCACAGTGTAGTGAATTCAGGTGTGGATTTTAACCATGCAGCTTTAGTACCTAAGGAATGCGGGGGTTGGAGATTGCTTTTTTTTGATTCAGATCACAGTTTCACTTAACTTCTTTTCTGATGATGTTTCCACCCCAAAACCAGCTCTGTGGAACTAAAGGCAGCAGATATGATGATTACCATTAGCGGACTATACTGAGCTCCAGATTTTTGTGACTCATACTTGGCCAAGTCAGTTTGAGTCCAGCAATAGTAAACGTGTTGCTTGAATTTATTTTAGTTTTTTTCTACCAATTTTAACTAAGTACTCAAATATAGGTCAGTTGGACACAATAGAAAAATTAATGTTAGAAAATAATAATACTTAGGTTGGAATATTTTATTATGTATTACTGTGTATTTAGTTTGCTTGATTAAACCGATTTACAAAAGGATTTATTTTGCAAATTACATTCTTATTATAGTTACATAATTTAACATGCATGTTAACCAGGGCTGTGGAATTGTTAAATTTTTTCCAGCCCCACTGGCTCCAGCCTCCATTTTAAATTAGTCAGCTCCTGCCCCATCATTATTAAATCGAGAGACTCTTGACTCCAGGCTTCTAGTCATAATTCCTTCTCCATTTACACAAAGTCATTATTTGTTACAAAATTTTTATTAGGTATAATAATTAACGAATGGTTGTTAGTGATACCTTTAGATTGATTTGTCATTAAATATTTAAAAATATTTTATAGAAAAACAACATTTTTTAAGTCAAATAATTTTTTTCTTCCTAATTTTTAAAAATAATCTTCTTTTGAACTGTAAGACCGCCTGAACATATGTAATATTATTTTATTCAAAACAGTGGTTCTTAAAATGGAAGCTTACTTCAAAAAACCTCCTTTTAATGATATCTATACGGAACAGATCGATTTTTAATTATTTTTAAATTTGATATATAGTTGAGTGGAGGCAAAGCTGTATCTGTGGTAATTTGGCATCTTGCAAAATTTTAGGATAGGTTTAAGAAAAAAATTTAAAAAGATGTATTTCCTCCAAGTATATGCGCCCTGAAAATTGCTCCTTTTTATTTATTTTTTTTGTATACTCAAAGAAAAATTTTTAAAACTTATTTTTCTTTTTCTTAAAAATTTGTCCTGCCAGAGGTAACAACTGTTGCACGATACGCACAATAGCCATTGATCAATTAAAAAAACAAATGTGTATCTACACCCAAGTACAGTCAGCCTGAAAATTCATGTTGATTGGATTACCAGAAAAAAATATTCGCAAATTTTTTATTCTTTCATAAACCATTTTAGTTTGGATTTGGGATATTCTGACCATGATGGATTCAGTTTCAGATATCAAAATAACGCGTCAGTCATTTTTTTTTATGATAGTCCCATCTTCATATTGCTCAAGTTTCGAGTTATTCAGCAAAAAATCTGTAGGATGTATCCAAAATGTTAAACACCGTAGATTTTTCTTAATTGAAAATATAAAACCCAAATTCAATAGAAAAGAAAAAACTCCTGGAATCAACGGTTTTTTGTGCACAGAAAAATCTTGCAGTTGCTTTTATTTGGCGCCTATTGATGAAAAATTAAACAATTATGACTCATCTGGCTTGTGGTGAGAAATGAAGGCCCCATAGACAAAATCAAAACAAGGTCATAGGTAGTTAATTAAAAAGGTCATAGGTAGTTAATTAAAACAAGGTCATAGTAGTTAATCAAAAAGGTCATAGGTAGTTTTTGAAACTTGCTCCTATCTTTTTATTAAGATATCTGAAACTGATTTTTTTGTGAAGACCCGAATTAATTAGTCAGAGTTAAAGTAGATAGAACCTTTAACATTTACTTCAAATCTTGATTCAAGGGCTCACCGCCCTGATAAAAGGATCAATAACAATAAGTATTCATTTTCGATTTAATACTTAGTCTTAAATTTATAGACCTGCGTTTACTATTTTTATTACAGGAGTAAACTCATCATAATTGCTGTCACAAAGAGTGATTCTTACCCAATGGTTAAGACTGTTTATTCAAAAGTAGAAGGAAAGAATGTAAAATCTATCCCAGAAGAAGGCAGCATTATGCAAAGGATTTCACCTAAATATATTGTGAACGAAAGTCAGAAAAGCAACAAGGTCTTTACTGGGGAAGAAATAAGGTTTTTATAAGACAAAATTCACAAACAATACAAATGATGGAGGGAGCATCAGATGAAGTGAAAAGCGGAATTCAAAGAGCCTACGCATCAAATTTCTATGACACAAACGGTTTCGGATATGAAAATTGATTGGGAGAGCTGGTTTTACGTTAAACAATGCTGTTTCAGAGGTAGTATTGGTTTATTATTATATATTATTTTTATATTATTATTTATTATTATTATTATTATATTATTATTATTTATTCAGTTATTATTATTTTCCACTTCATTTTATTTTGTGCATATTTTTTTTGGGATTACAAGATTCAGAAATATAATACTAATGGTATTATATACCATGACATTTCAAATTATCCAAGTATATTGAAATGAAACTGCTTATGGTTGCAGGTTTTCTTTATTTTTGTTAAGATTTTTACTTCCTATTAATAGCCGTTTTGCAAATTCCTGTAGTCAGAATTTGAGATTATGTAATTTTCTTTTTAATTTGCTGAATTGAAGTTTGAAGATAAACTATTTCTAAGTACTCATTGGTATTTCTTGCCTGGTTTAGTTTTTTTCAAGTCGCAGCAAACTCGATTAGTTCTATTTTTTTTTTCATGAGAGAAGACAACCAGTTTCCAAAATTTTATTGTAATGTCATTAAAATTAGATAATTCTTTATTAATAGTTTCCCACATTTTGCTCTATTGTGACTAATATGCAGACACCCAGTAAAAAACTTAGATCATGTTACTAAGTGGGCTAGAACTCCTGAGATACTCTCTATCTCTGCCTCATAGAATAATAATAATATTATTAGTACCATCTGTGTTTTAAATCTTGCTGTTTTTTGTGAGGTAATATTTAAATGATTTTGCACAGAATTATTGGTATTAAATAATAATAATAAGTATTTCTGTTCGTAGTAATAATTAAATGATAATATAATAATAGATAGACGAATAATAATAATAATCTATTCAGAAAAGGAAAGAGATTTCGACTCATAGTTTTAACACACTTATTTCATCTCGGTTGTCTCTTCATCGTCCTGTCCCTGACATCAGGCACAAAAATTAAGACCAGAACCATATTAACAGATGTTTAAGTAACTTACATAATAATCATTTATATCAACATCCGTATTACATATATAGTATATATTATATATATATTCATATATATATATAATATTAAATATATATATCTATATATATATATATATATTATAAGTATATATAATATTATAATATATATGATCAACAGGGAGGCTACTTTTATTTAAAAAATAAAATACAAAAATTCTATTTAGATATTAATAGTAGACCGGCCTTCACAGATGTTATAGTAATGCGTTAGCTTCGATCCCTTGCCTGGTCCTCTTTCAGACGCTGTTGGTATGTAAACTAACATAAAATTTATAAAAAACTGTTTGGTTATAAAAGGTGTTAAAAATTTAATTGAATAGAAAAGTAGACTTAATTAATTGTTTTGATTGATTTGTGTGGAAAAAAATTTGGGGTTAATCAATATGTAATGTGGGGTCAAGGTATATTCACATGTAAATTTTGTTAAAGTTAAAAAGTTTTTAATGCAAAGAGATTCAATTAGTTTGCGTTGTAGGGGGTCAAGTACTGTTAAAATAAGGGTCATGGCATTAATGTTAATGTTGTGATTTAGATCGGTTCTCGTGTGTAATGTAAGTGCTGGAATTTTGTGGAACTGTTAATACAAAGAAGTTCCCATAACCCTCTGCCTCACAACAATCGAAGCCGTCCATGCCGTACACATCAAGCCAAACCATGAGAGCTGCCAGTTGACGAGAGGATATCAGCCCGCACGCTGATCGAACCAAACATCCCTATTGACATGCGACAAGTAAGAGAGGAGCACAAGCCATCACCACCGAACATACGACGCGAGCCCGAAATCACGGAGAGGAGAATCACACACGAGCATGTGCAAAATCACCCGCGACACCAACGACGACTCTGTCCAGCGAGTTTGAAATAACCGTTTTAGAGAGCTACTGTAGTTGTAGACAAAGGCTTGTCACTTAAGAGAAGAACACTATAGCTAGACAAGTCTAATATTGGCATGAACCACTAGCGTTTTCTCCAAATCTTCTAGTCTTCAGACCACGCACGCCAAGCTTATCTCAAAGACAGCCAACAGTTGCTCGTTATAACTCTAACCCTATAATAGAGTACTAATCTTCACCTAAAAATCATGCACCTCTTAAAACGGCGACCGAAGGCAGAAGCTCAGAATGTATCATTGACCACCTACTTTCTATCTAAGCTCTATGCGAGCCACTTTAGCAACGTAGAAGATATCATATCACTCACCACCGCAATAGAGCCCACAATATCAGCCACTGTCGCACCTCCATTTAGACGCGGAACAATACTTCAATCACACCTAACGCTTAATCCGCGAACGACACTTAATCCCGAACACCTTGTATGCACAACCGCCAGACCACTCCTATCATTAAGCGACTACCTCTCGTAACGATTACATACAGCACACAGGAGTCGGTCCGCGTCCAACTCTGACCTCAAGCACCGATAGAACCCGCTAATCTACCCTCACACCCCGCGACCAACACAATCAATCGTCGCTCTGCATGAGTCATACACTTCATATGTAATGGATCTGATGTGTGATACGCGAAACACAAAATCAATCATTCTAAATCACTTGAACCTATAAACTATTCCATCAAATACCTAACTTACTCGCCCTCACAATTCCCGAGAAACAACACAGCACCGCGACGCACACTACGAAAATGCATGACAATGGTACAACATATATCAATACTTACGGCAGCCAGCACTAGCACCATGAAGATCCCAACACCACATGTATATCAGAATCACTAAACTGCAGTCAAATTTTGATACCCAATGAATTATAACAGAACAAATTCCCATTTTGTTTCCACGCAAGTCGGTCCAGCAACTTGAGTCAGCTATCCACTCATCAAAATGAACTAGAGAGACTATGGAAAAATTTAGTTATGAAACATGAGTAAACCGTTCTTCGAGCGGGATCTTCAATATAAGCTGAAATACACTCAAAATTAATACGAAACTTAAAGATTACTTCGATACCATTCTCGAAGCAGTTACTTGCATAGCACCATTCACCTCCAATGTCTTTCGTTACCTCTCTTCCATTCTCCATGACGGAACATGCTATCATTTCTCAAGGTGTACTGCAACATTAGTTGATCAGGTAAAAGTCGTACCATGAGCGACTCTGACGGGTTCTCAAATTAAAGAGACTTGCGTCAATACTTCCTTCTACTCTCTTATCTGTTGCTGTTGTGACATGTTTAAGCACGTCTAGTCTGGGGAAAGACTTCGCGCCCGGTTAAATGATCGACTACGAATGAAATAACAGTACACTATATATCTATCATCATACTACATATTAGATAATTCTATTATCACTCTATCTCATCAACTACACCCACCTACCTTTCCCGCAATATTGCAGGGCCAAAAGAGTGCGCCGTTCTTTGCTTGCACCTGGAAACAAAAGTGTAGCAAGGAACTATCGACCTGAACAGTACCGAAAAGAAGCGACCAGCCGGAGCCCTTACCGACCCCCCTTTGATATGATTTTTGTCAGAGGACTACTCATCGCGTCTGAAAGAACAACTACACCCTAGAGCTTCACGGGGACTGCGAACGGCCAATCCTATCATATAAAGGCATTCTCTGCTCAACATTGTAGGGTTCACATCCCGGCCGAGTCAGAGCACACACCATCCCGTGCTCACTCAACACTCAAAGCCGTTTCACCTAACATATATCAACATTTCCCTCGACCTCACAGCTCCTGCTACTACACAGCACTCTCATTCCTCCTCCACACGGCCAACTTCCACCATCATTACGAGATCAACTCTTCACTCTTTCTTCATCTACCGGTCCTCCCGACTTCCGGTCTACAGTCCCAACACAACACACCACCATAATATCCTCCCGACATAACAACCCGACATATATCCATTCTCCTTTCCACATGACCAAAACCTCTCAATACGATACATCATTATTCTCTACCACTTTACCCCCCTTTTCCTTCAACACCAGTACACCCTCTCTTATTAATTCACGTTCAGTTCCTCATATTCTAATCGATTCTTCTCACACCTAACACACCATAATTTGTCCATAACCTGAACACATCTCTACTTAGCACTCATCACTCTAATTAACTATTTATTCCAGACCATAGTCTACATACCTCATACCAATCTAACACACCAAAATCCCCACATCTTTCATAGAGCAAACTTGACGACCATTACATCACAATCTACGAGACATCCCAGTAACAACCATACATTCGATAAAGAGCCATAACTCGACATAGACAACTCCAAGGAGCAGCTCAACGCAAAGGAAGTCACTACCTGAATCCTAGCGCAGCACATCTTAATCCACTCAGAATCAATCACCTATTATACGCAAATCCACAAATCAACCGCTCCAATAAATAGCATACATAATCCATAACGAACCCTAGAACACGATTACCGACTAGCAGGATCGAAAGCTATCAAGACACATCCAAAAACCCCAATAGCCCTTCCAACAACACAACATCATAATCGAAGAATCCTCTATACTAACCAATTCCCCACTACAGTACAATTGCAAGCTCCACAACTATATCTTATTCTATTAAGTCTCAGCAATTCTATCAGGCATACACCAAACACGATCTAGTAATTATGAAGAAAACACCAAACATATATACCTACTACCATAGCATACGCAGTCTCTTAATACTTAATTCAAATATACACCACCGTCACCCAAAAACCCCTCACGCAAAACCAATAAACAGTACGCGCTAAGCAGCCGAGCTACGATATCAACATATCACTTCTATATAAATTATCCTATACCACACACCGCCAATCCGCCAAACAAACAACACCCCACCGCCTACCTAAAGAACCATAGCCACACCAACCTACACCCAATCCAAACACGAAGAATTATGACTACCTAGCTCACTCTATCAGAATGACATCAAATATACAAGTTAAATCGAGCGTTTAACACAGATACATTACTCAGAACACTTAACGTACTCTTCAAGCCTTACTAAAAACTGATAACACGCAAGACAAGCGCCTCAATGGCAATAAGGACTACAATTCCACGCAAGCCCGCTCATCAAAAAGCGACCATCGAGAAAAATGAGCTGAGATGCTGTGATCCAACTAAGAGTTTCCGATATACTCGACTGACAATTTGAGACAATCTCGCTAGATATAACGCATATAGCCTACCTAGCGTCCCCCACACACGAGCAGTCAGACAAGCTCGACACTTAGACTTGAAGGCCGTCAGACGACCCCCCCCTCTCAAGCCTAATGTCGATTAGTCACTTCTGTCACTCGTTACCTGATCACAAGCTCTCGATGTGTACACCGACACATTGATCGAGCGCGAACGCCCCCAACACAAACCAATCATCCGTCTCGCCGGCCATATAGTTCTTTATCCCTAAGATCTAAACTGACGTAAACTATCTCACAATCCTCACACCTCTGAAACGAGCAGTACTCTCGTCTCTCCTTCATAACAAGACTTTCGAAATCATGCATATCCAGCTCACCCATATAGTCTGAACTTCAAACCTCCGTTGCAATCGCAGCCTTGTGAGTCTACGTGCAATATACACAACTCATTGAACACCAGTATCCTAACTTCAAGTCGAATACGGACACATATTTACGTATATATCTTACAGCACTCTGGCATGTGATACGCACGACCAAAGAAAATGCGCTCTTGATAAAAACTAACCACCCGCAGTTTCGGACGCAACGTTACTTTCGTCTCGTACATAAGATGCAAAGCGCCAATAGATGAGGTAAACACTCAACACCAATATGCACCAACGTCAAGGATCACCTTCTAATGGACTACTGCTAGAAAAAAGGTCATCACGATTTTTTAGTCAAGCCGTCATGGGACGGTAGCCTACGGCACAGGAGGATTCTTAGCAGTACGTGGTCAAATCTCACTCCAAATCTCTATGCACAACTTCACTATCGACCACTCAACACTCAGAACGCAAACACTGCCCAGCCACAATATCGCTTCTATCACCCTCGATTATGTTGCATACCGACAACCGCAACGGCAATAAAGCCACGGACAAATTAACTAGCATGACCACCACACACACACCGCCACACAACACCAACTCCAGCAACTCCTACCATGTCTTATTCTGCCTCTAAACTAGACAGACAACGCATGAAATCCCATTATACTCCGATCTACACACACCTTAACATTTACAGACAGTTACATCTACCGTTATCTATGCACACAATTAACTCGAGAGCCCAACTAAACTTAAATATAACAGTACAATCTTCTCACCGTACATACCTTCTCACAATCATTCGTTCACTAAGACCAGAAGCCAAAAACATAAGACCAACCTCACCTATAAGCCTCCTCCCTACTCTGTCATTATTAATCTTATTGCTTCTTCTCTTTTACAAGCCTACCAGAACACGACGTAACAACAACGAAAAGCGCACGTCCGGACTTTTACCAGCATTACTACATTGTACTATAAGTAAGTGCGCTTTATAAACTATGTTGAGTCGATTTCTTGTTAAGTTAATATTGACTCATAAGTTATAAAGAATAGTTTCTTTGGTGCCATATATATAGTTTATTATATATAACTATAATATATATATGTTATATTATAATATAATATATTTATATCTCTATACTTATATTATATATTATATATATAAAGATAGTATTAGTACTTATATATATATTATATATAGTATTATTAGTATATCTAATATATATATATATATAGATATATAATATATATTATATTATAATTATAGTGTATATAAGTTATTATATATAACGAGTATTAGTAGTCTGTGAATATCTATATCTATATATATATATATAATAGATAATCTATCAATATTCTATATTATATATAATATATATACCGTACCTATATATATACCGTATTATATATATATATATTATTATTATATATATTATATATATATATATTATATATATGTTATCTTATATATATATTATATATAATATATATTAATATATAAATTATATATATATAGAATATACCGTGTTCATCTTAAATATATTTATTATATCTAATGTTTCTCTTATTATATAACATATATATATATATATATATATTAATATTATATATATATATATATATATAGTAGTATTTAATAGTATAATATATATTCTAATAGTATATATATATATAGATTTATATATACATATATTATTTCTTTCTTTCTTCTTCACCTTCCTCTTTGCCCCAAGATTGGGGGGTAAGGTTGACTGTAGCAAGCATGCTGCAAAAGGACAAGCGAGTAGGAGAAAACATTGACAACGTCGAAAAAACAGCCCAGCCGTACTCCCGCCTCGAGCCAGTAATAGCGAGAGCTCGCACAGAGCGAAATCCACGCCGTAGGCGGATCATGGGGAGCGCGACGGACCCGTCCACTGATGGTAAGATCGTCAAATGTACAGGTTCATGCCCGGGGCCAGTGGGGCACAACCATGCCCCCTACCAAAACCCCGCCATTCCTCTCCTTATCATGCACCTTTATTCTGCTCTGCCAAACTCACATTTCTTCCTTCAGACATTCGTTCACCGACTCAATCCACTTCCTTTTCTCTCCCAGCCGGTCGGTCTCAACACCTCACACTATACGTCCGCTAAACCAACCGACTATCATCATCCTTTCCACATTGACCAAACCATCCAACATACTTTCATTTTTCTCTCATTTACCCTTTCTTCACACCACACCACTCTCTAATACGGTCATTCCTCTCTTTATCAATTCTTCTCAAAACTAGCACACCCCTAAGATATAAATTATATATATATATCTATATATATATAATATATATATATATATATAACTATATACTTTATAATATATATATACCATACTTATATATATTTTTTTTACATAGAAACATTAACACATATTAAAATTTACATCATATATATATATATATAGTATATATATTATATATACTATTACTATCATATATATCATCGAGTTACTTTAATGGTGAATTAATATCCGTTTTCTAATATACTACGTTGATAGACGACCCACATGGTCTACTTCTGTCCATATGTAATGGGATAGCGCTGCCAAAATCACATCTATATTTATTGAAGAGCGTGCATACCTAACTTTGTATTTCATTATATTATTATTATTACAAATTTCTAATCTCTCTTCTTGCTTCTTATTTATTTACTCCTAATGTATTTTTTTACTTTCGAGCACGCGCCTGCTTTCATTAGTTGTGGGTTGGGTCTGAACTGATTGCTATTAATTGAATTCTTTTTTGTTTTTCTTTTTTTTTTTTTTGGTGATAAAAACTTTTATGAAGGAGCCTTTTTTCTTGCTTACTGACAATTCATGACATCTGAACCGTTTCTACGTTTCCCTACGTTTCAAATAGTACCAGCTGAACTTTCTATTTAAATATCTCCTTAACAATGTTTATCATTTTGTATGATGACAACCTTCATATTTTATGTCATCAATAACCTTTATCACAAATAATTTATCTAGGATTGAAATGTTTTCCATGGAGTATTTATTTTATGGTCAGAAGATTTAATGGTAGCTGAATTTAAGTTTGAAACTCCCAAATCACACTTATATTCTTATTTCCTTTCCTCTCCGTTTAAACAGATGTTTCGAAGATGGACACGAAGGGTGTAAGCAGTGTTTTTTTTTTTTCCTAGCTTTCAGTCTGCACTTCTTTTCACAGTTTATGCCGTGGCCCTCGTGTTTGTTCTTTGATAGCATATTTTCCTTTCCTAATTATTGTTTTTATAGTTTCTTTTGTATTCAAATATATGTTTGCCTGCTTTCAGCTTTCACTATCTTGTAAACTTGTGCTTTGATGAAAGATAAAAGATTGCCTTCACAGTGTTGTACTTATCTTAAAAGCTTGAAAGTTTTTAGCTTCAAATTTGTTAAAAGATAATATTTTGGATTAAAAGATAATATTTTGGATTTTATGATTGATTATGTATGAAACTACAATATAATATTTTTAAAGGTTTTGGTGTTTTTGGACAGCCATGTTGAAGTGAATAAAGTATGGCTGGAACCTCTGCTCTCTAGGGTCCAAGAAAATGAAACCAATGTTGTCACCCCAATTATTGACGTGATTTCTTCCGAGAGTTTTGAGGTAAATTAGGTCACTTTCGGTTAAAGATTTGTACCTTCAGACTTTTTTGTCATTATTCAATTTATAAAATTTATCATTTTAAATGATTATATTTTATAAATGATTATATTTTAATAAAATGATTATTCATTTTTAAAAAGGATTATCTTTATAAAATGATATCATTTTATAAAATGATGTTCTTTTTTTATAAAATGATTATCATTTTTATTAAAATGATTATCCATACAAGAACTCGATTATTGCATTTTTATTAAAATATTTATCATTTTATCAAAATTGATTATCATTTTATAATATGATTAATTTTTTTGTAAAATGAATATAATTTATATAAAAGGATTAATCATTATTTAAAAATGAATATTATTTTTATAAATGCATTATTCATTTTAATAAAAATGATTATTCATTTTATTAAAATCATTATCAGTTTTATTAATTTGATTATCATTTTTATAAAATTGAATATCATTTTTAATCCAAAGGAAAATAGTTAAGAAGACAAAATATTTGTCATACAAAAGATTATCATTTTTATTTAACATGATTACATTTTACAAGAAAATATTTCATTTTGGTGTAAAATGATATTCATTTTTATAAAAATGATTATCATTTTCAGAGAGAAATTATCATTATTATAATATGAAAAGCATTTTCTATAATCATATTTATACTTATAATAAAATGCTAATCACTTTTTAAAAAAATGATATCATTTTAATAAAATGATTATCATTTTATAAAATGAATTATCATTTTTATAAAATGATAATCATTTTTATAAAATGATTATCATTTTTATAAAGATTATCATTTTTATAAACATGATTATCTTGGGCTGTGTGAATTATTAAATATTATTATACGATTGCTGTTTTTTTGCAAAATGAAATAAATTTATATAAATATTTAGGGAAATTATAAATGATGCAATTTATTTCTTTGAGGGTGATTTTAAAAGATTGAGAGTTACGGTCTTCTTACAGATTTGTTTATCATTTTATATAAATATAATCATTTTTATAAAATGATTATCCTTTTTATAAAATGATTATCATATTTATAAAATTGTAATCATTTTTATAAAATGATTATCATTTTTATAAAATGATTATCATTTTTATAAAATGATTATCATTTTTATAAAATGATTATCATTTTTATAAAATGATTATCATTTTAGAAACTCATTTTCACCATGGATCACCAGTCAATTCGCTTATTCAATAGCATTGATATTTAACTAAAGAGCCCATTAATCATTTTTATTAAAATGATTATCATTTTTATAAAATGATTATCATTTTTATAATATGATTATTTTTTTTTGTAAAATGAATATAAATTTTATAAAATGATTATCATTATTATAAAATGAATATCATTTTAAGGGAATGATTTCATTTTAATAAAATGATATCTTTTTAATAAAATTGATTATTCATTTTTATTTAATTTGATTATTATTTTTTATAAAATGATATCATTTTTATAAAAATGATTAGGATTTTTATTAATTTGATTATTGATTTTATAAAATGAATTATCATTTAATATTTTGTGATTAATTTTTTTTTGTTTTTTTAAGTTTTTTTATAAAAATGATTTCATTTCACTAAGATAATTATTATTTTATAAAATGAATTATCATTTAATTTATGATACCATTTTTATAAAATGAATTTTCGATCTTTATAAACTGTTTTCATTTTATAAATGATTATCAGTTTTCTTAAAATGTTAACCTCTTATAAAATGATTATCATTTTATCATATTATCATTTTCATAAAATTATTATCATTTTTATAAAATGATTATCATTTTTATAAAATGATTATCATTTTTATAAAATGATTATCATTTTTATAAAATTATTAGCATTTTTATAAAATGGTTATCATTTATAAATGATATATTATATTTATATCTATATGTATATAATGATAATTCATAATAAATATTATCCATTTTTATAATCTTTTATGCTTTTTATATAATGATGCTCATGGTTCTCAAAGGGGTCATCTTTTATAAAATGATATGGCGATTTATAATAGATGTTGTAATTCAATTTTATTAAAGTATCATTTTATAAGAATAGATTATCATTTTGATAAAGGATTATCATTTTAAAAATGGATTTCAATGTTAGATCATAAATGATTTGATATTTTTATGAAAGGATTTTCATGGTTTATTATGAATGATTATTTAATTGCAACGTTATTGTAACTTCAGGAATGTAAATAAAATTTTATAATTTAATAAAATAGTGTTTTATAAAAGATTATTCGTTTTTATAAGAAGATTATTTATTTTTTATTTTCTTTTGTAAATTGAAACAGATAATTTTTATAAAATGATTATCATTTAAAATGGAATATTCTTTTAATAATCATTATAACAGATTTAAAACTTTTAATAAAATGATTACTCCATTTTTATAATTTAACCATCACTGTCAATACGTACAGACGCTGATGCCAAATAAATAAGCAGGAATAAATGAATGATGAAAATGATTATTCATACCGAAAGATTGCATGAGGTTGAAAATTGTATTTCACCTATATGATACATTTATAAAGCTTATCATTTTTATAAAAATGATATCTATAAATGATATCATTTTTATAAAATTTATCTATTTTATCTTAAAATGATTATCATTTTATAAAAGATATCATTTTTTATTAAAGGATTAGCATTTTAAAAATAATTATCATTATTTACGATCATCCGCTTCCCAATTTTTATAACATGATTATCATTTTTATAAAATGATTATTATTTTATTAAATGAATATAATTTTTATAAAAGAGTTAATCATTCTTATAAATAGAATCTCAATTTGATAAAATGATTATCATTTATTAAATTAATTATCATTTTTGTAACAGGATTATCATTTTTATTAAAATGATATCATTTTTATAAAATGTTATATTTAAAAATTATCATTTTAATAAAATGATTATCATTATTTATTAAAATAATATATTCACCTTATTCACTATTCCCCTCTGGACTTTTCAAAGTCTGTCAGCTGACGCATCCACAGAACGCTCTCCAGATCTCTCTTTCTTCCTAAACTCTGCTCTCTTACACAACTGCAATCGTTGTTCTTTTCTGGCTCACTGCTACCTCCAATGCGTCCATCCATTTTTTTCTAGGTATTCCTGACGTTCTTCGGCCAGCCAGCCTCCATTACAGCATTCTTTTCGGTTCCTCTCTCTTTTCACATGTCCATATCATCGTAGCTGCTTCTTTTGTATTTGTCCATTGACAGAGTTGATCTTCAAATCTCTCCTTATGTCCTCAGTTCTTTTTCAATCTCTCAGGGTAACCCCTTTTATCAACCTCAATATCCTCATCTCCGCCGCATCTATCCTTCACTTTTGTACTTTAGTAAGGGCCCAAAATTCATTTCCATACATCAGTCAGGGTTGACAGTAGCGTTTCACCTACAATCGATTGTCTGTCAATAGCTACCGCCGACTTTAATCTTTTAAAAACAGTAGTAAATTTTTTTCTTCTTTATTAGGGTCATCGCCTGTGAGTAACTTGAGATTCACCTCAAATAGTTGATTCTCTCCACCGTGTCTCAGTGCAGTGCCTTCTATGTCTCATGTTAATCTCCTTCACCCTAGCTAACTTTCATAATTTCTGTACTTTTCAGGTGCTTCTTTTGATATTCAATCTTCTCATTTGGTCATCCATCTGTCCATCATCTCCTGAATATCAGCTCCCTTATCCGCTATTAGAGCTGCGTCGTCAGCATAGAACAGGATGTACTCCGCAATTTCCTGTCTATAAATTCTTCCTTTAACCGTAGTTCATATCATATATTATGAACAGTAACCGTGAGAGAACGCTTCCTTGTCTCAGCTACCGTATCTTAACATGAACCAATCTCTCATCCCCCAATTTCCTCATTATCTTGTTTCTGGAAGTCTGGTATGTTCTCAATATTGTATATAGTTAGAAGTGATTCAATTTTTCTGGTTCTCCAAACAGTTCAAAGCACTTACAACAGATATGCTTTTTCAAATGCTTTTTCAAAGTCTAAAACAGTCTACATTTTCAAATCATACAAATCGTCTTTTCTATCAACCATTTTCATGTATCATTTGGACTCCGCTTGTGCATTCTGCCCTCTCTTAATCCGTATTGCCATTTTCTCAAGACTCCATCTTCTTACAACAAGCTTATCTTTTAATATTCTGATATGTATTAAAAATTAATCATTTTTATTAAAATGGATTATCATTTTTAATAAATGTATTTATCATTTTAAAAATGATTTATCTGTTTTTATTAAATGATTATCATTTTTATAAAATGATTATCATTTTAATAAAATGATTATCATTTTTATAAAATGATTATCATTTTTATAAAATGATTATCATTTTTATAAAAATTATCATTTAAAACTGATATTAATTTGTAATGATGATATAAATTTTTGAACATGATTATCATTATTATAAATGAAAAATCTATGCCATAAAAGGATTATCCTTTTTATAAAATGATATCAAGTTCGATAGAACATTAATCATTCTTTCATTCATTTGACTGAAAATTTTTGATAAAATGAAATATCATTTTATAAATTTATCATTTTATAAATTGATTATTATTTTTTGAAAATGATTATCTTTTTAATAAAATGATCATCATTTTTTTAAAATTATTATCATTTTAAAAAAATGATTATCATTTTTATAAAATTTTATCTTTTTATTAAAAGATTATCATTTTAATAATGTTATCATTTTTATAAAATTATCTTTTTAATGCTTCTGAATTAAATATAAGATGTATATCATTTTATTAAAATGATTATCATTTTATAAAATGATTATCATTTTTATAAACAAGGATCATTTATTTTATAATGATAATTCATTTTTATAAAATTTGTCATTTTAATAAAAGGATTATCATTTTTTTATAAAAAGATTATCATTTTTAACATTTATATCAATTTAATAAAATGATATCATTTTATAAAATAGTTACATCGTTTTATAAAATTGATAATCATTTTTATAAAATGATTCATCTTTTTATAAAATGGTTATCATTTTTTATAAAATGATTATATTTTTAACAAAAGATATATTTAATAAAATTATCATCTTTATAAAATGATTATCATTTTTATAAAATGATTATCATTTTTATCAAAATGGATTGATTTTTATAAAAATTATTATTATTTTTATAAAATTATTATCATTTTTATAAAATTATTATCATTTTTATAAAATTATTATCATTTTTATAAAATGATTATCATTTTTATAAAATGATTATCATTTTTATAAAAGGATTATCATTTTTATAAAATGATTATCATTTTTATAAAATGATTATCATTTTTATAAAATGATTATTTTTTTATAAAATGGTTATCATTTTATAAAATCATATATTTTTTATAAAAAATGGATTATCATTTTTATAAATGGTTATCATTTTATAAAATGCATTATTATTTTTAAAAAATGATTATATTTTATAAATTTTATCATTTTTTTCAAAAATGATTATCATTTTTATAAAAATTATTATTATTTTTTATAAAATTATTATCTTCTTCTATTGTTATCATTTTTTAAAATAATTATTAACTAATAAAATGATTATCAATTTCATAATTAATACCATTTTATAAAATGATTATCATTTTATAAAATGATATTCATTATAAATGATTTTCCTTTTTATAAAATGATTATATTTTAATAAATGATTGATCATTTTATAAAATGGTTATATTTTTTATAAAAATGATTATCATATGAATAGGTTGTCAGGTTTTAACAGAATGATTTATCAATTTTATCATATGATCATCATGTTCATGAGATGATCTTCATTTGATCAATGATTAGGATTTATCTACATGTTATCATTATTTAAAGGATTGTCATTTTTTATAAAATGAATATTATTATTATAAAATGATTATCATTGTTATAAAATGATATTTAGTCTTATGGATGGTTGCCAGTTTTGTATGAATAGGTTGGGTCATGGTTTATAATCAGAATTATATTTTTTTGTTAAAATGAATATAAATTTATATAAAGATGATTATCATTAATTATAAAATGAATATTATTTTTATAAAAGATTATAATTATTTTAAAATGATTAAAATTTTATAAATTATAAAATATTTATAAATGATCTACTAAAATCATATTATTAATACATGATATTTCATTTTTCATTATTTGATCATCTTTTTAAAAATGAAATCATTTTATAAATATTTATTCATTTTTCTTCCAGAAGAGCTCTTCTCAAAGTATAGCTCTTCCTTCTTTCTGAAGAGCTGGTCACAAGGCATAACTTTTTCATTTTAATTAAGAGTTATTCACAAAGGGAAAATGCATCCCAGATTATCTTTTTATAAAAATGATATTCATTTTATAAAGATTATCATTTTATTAAAAGATTATATCATCTTTATAAAATGATTATCATTTAGTGATAATCAATTACTTTTTTTATAAAATGATTATCACTTTTATAAATGATTATCATTATTAAAGATGATTATCATTTTTTATAAAATGATTATATTTTATATTAAAATGAATCAATATTTTTATTAAAAGATTATCATTAAAATAAAAAATTAACATTTTTTATATAAAGTTATTTAAAATAAAATAATTATCATTTATAAAAGATTTCATAAAAAGAAATCAATATATTTTAATTGAAATTTCAATTTTAGATGAAGATTTTATATTTTATAAAATGATTATCATTTTTAATAATTATCATTTTATTAAATGTTATCTATTTTTAAAATTGTATTATTTTTAATAAAATGAATATTCATTTTTATTTAAAATATTATCATTTAATAAAAGATTATCATTTTATAAAATTGCATTATCATTTTTATAAAATGATTAATAATTTTATAAAATGAATATCATTTTATAAAAAGATTATCATTCTTAAAAAATGATATATTTTATAAAATGATTATTCATTTTTATAAAATGATTATTCATTTTTAAAAATGAATATTTATATATATAAAATTGATTATGCATTTTTTCATATGATTTGCATTTTTATTTTAAATGATTATTTATTTAAAGAAAATCAATATCGTTTTATTGAAAATTGATTATCATTTTTATTAAAATGATATCTTTTATAGAATGATATCATTTTTTTAATGATTTCATTTTTATAAAAAAATGATTATCAATTTTTAATAAAAAAATGATTATCATTTTTAGAAAAAATGATATCATTTTATTAAAATATATCATATTTTTAGAAAATGATTGTATCATTTTATTAAATTATTATTCATGAATTTTTACAAAATTATTATCATTTTTATAAAATGGTTATCATTATTTATAAAAAGATTATCATATTTTATATAAAATATTACATATATATATAAAAATGATTTCATTTTTATTAAATGATTATCATTTTTATAAAAATGATTATCATTTTTATTAAAATTATTATCATTTTTATTAAAATGATTACTTTGTAACTAAAATGATTAGTAATTATTTAATGATTAATTAAAAAATGTAATCATTTATAAAAAATAAAATCTTATATATATATTTTATTCATTTTATGAAAAATAATATTCATTTATCATAAAGATATAAATCATTTTTATAAAAATCGATAATGCATTTTATAAATGATATCTTACTTTTAATTATCTTATATAAAATGATAAAGCATTTATTTAAAAATGTAATCCATAGATTAAAATGATAATCATTTTATAAAATAATAGTTAATCATTTTATAAATATGATAATCTTTCATGAAAATTATAATAATTATTATCAAAAATCAAAATTTATTTTTATAAAATGATATCATTTTCATAAAATGATAACCAATTAAATGAAAATGATAGCATTTTCAAAAGTTGATAATCATTTACTTTCAATTGATAAGTCATTTTATAAAAATGGAAAATCATTTATTAAATGATAATCATTTTTATTAAAATGATAATCGATTTTATTAAAAATAAATCAATTTTTATAAATGATAATAATTTTTAAAAATAATATTAAACTATAAAAATGATAATTCAGTATTATTAATTAGAACTGATATTTTATCTAAAACGAATAACAATTGTAAAAATGATAGAAGATTTATAACAATTTTATACATTTTTTAGAAGTTGCAATTATTTTATAAAAATAATTATATTTTAATAAAAATGTATATTTTATTAACATAATAATTATTTCATAAAACTGCAAAAAATATTTTATTAAATATCATAGTCATTTTGTACATTGATAATCATTTTTAAAATGAATAATCATTTATAAAAATAGATATAGTATTTTATAAAATGATAATCATTTTATAAAAAATGATATCATTTTCTATAAAAATGATAATCATTTTAAAAATGAATAACATTTTATTAAAATGATAATCATTTTTATAAAGATTATAATGTTATTCCTAAGAGATCAGCAATTAACAGATAAGACCTGCAGTTGTAAGAAGATGGAAGTCTGAGAAATGGACATACGGATTCCAGAGAGGGCAGTAAGAAGCCACACAGAGCAATCATCTACATTTGAAATGTTGATATAAAGACCTTTAGAATCGATTTGTGGAAGATTGTGGACTTTGAAAAAGCATTTGATTCAGTAAATAGGAAAAAGTTATGGAAAATGCTGGGAGAACCAGAATTTTGAATCAAAAGCTAATAAGAACAATTAAAGCACATACCAGACTGCCAGAAACAGATAATGAGGAAATGTAGACATAAAATTGTTTTTTGAAGATAACAGGGAGTTAGACAAGGAGCTTCTCTCACCGTTCCTGTTCACATTTTATATAGACACGGTTTGTAGAGAATTTATAGACAGGAAAAGGGCGGATACATTCCTGTTCTATGGTGACGACGCAGCCTTATAGCGGAGGAGGGAGTTGATTTGCAGGAGATGATGATGGGACAGATGGAATGACCAAATGAGAAGATTAAATATGAAAAGAAGCACCGAAAAGACAGAAATTAAAGTAGCTAGGGTGAGGAGAATGTTAAACATGAGAGAAAGAAGGAACTGCACGAGAGACAGGCTGGAAGAATTCAAATATTTGAGGTGATTGTGAAGGGGTGGGAGGAAATGAAGATGAGCTGATGGAAGAAAGAATGAACAAAAAATTACTAAAACAATGTTTTAAAACCATATAATCCAGATATTAATGAAGAAAGAAACCAATCCAATGTAAATAATTTGTAAAATGATATTCAATTTTATTAAAATGATTATATTTTATATAAAAATAATATCATTTATAAAAATGATAACTTTTATAAGCCTTGCTCCCATTTATATAGAAAATATATTATCATTTTACAAAAATGATAACCATTTTATAAAAATGATAATCATTTTATAAAAATGATAATCATTTTATAAAAATGATAATCATTATATAAAAATGATAATCATTTTATAAAAATGATAATCATTTTATAAAATGATGATATTTATAAAAACATGTTTCATTACTTATAAAATGAACATAATTTTTATAACAACATGATAATAATCTATTAGCATACCCTTTCCCAAGGTAATAATACAAACTTAATATCATTTTCATCTTTTTTTTCTTTTAAAAAACATAGATAATCTTTTATAAAAATTTTAAACCTTAATAAAATATATCATTTATAAAAATAAAAACTGAATTGGATGAAATAATATTTCACATTTCTAAAATAATATTTCTTTTAAATATGTAATCCTGTGTTTCACAATGATAGCATTCAGTAACAAGCAACTTTATATATAAAATTGTAATCTTTAAAAAAAAGGATGGCGAACTTATGAAAGAAGATTATCTCTTTTATAAAAGGTAATTAATCATTTCTTATAAACACACGCACACATATTTAAAGAATTAAGAATCATTTTTAAAAAAGTTACGTAATTCAGTGTTTACTATCATGTTAAATCATTTAAATAAATATAAAATCTTAAAATCATAGTTTATAAAATTAAAATTCATTTTTATATAAATGAATGTACAATTTAGAAATAATATTCATTTGTATAAAATAAAATATTTTATAAAAGATAATCACTTCTATCAAATTGACAAACAACGGGCTAAAAATTGTAATCTTATATGTAAATGATAATCATTTTATTAAAATATAATCACTAGATTAAAATGATAAATCATTTTATAAAATGTTAATCATTTTTAAAAATGATAATCTCTTTATGAAAGATAATCATTTTATAACAATGATAATCATTTTCTATAAAATATAATCATTTATAAAAATGATATTCATTTATAAAAAATGGACTAAATTCTTTTAAAAAAATGACATTTATTCCATTAATGATATCATGTTATGTGAATGATGATAATTTTATAAAAATAATAATAATTTTATTAAAATGATAATCATTTTATAAAAATGATAATAATTTTATAAAAATGATAATAATTTATAAAAAAATCAATAAAATTTTATTAAAATGGTATCTTTTAAATCATAATACAATATTTATAAAATTGCTTATAATTATGTAATAAATGATAATATTTAAATGCTCACTCAAAAGATATAAAAAGTGAAAATAAATGTGAGTTAAAAATAATTGTCATTTTATAAAAATAATTATAATTTATTAAGATATTATCTTTATAAAAATTAAATAACTTTTTTTTTAAAAAAATGATAAGCATTTTTTAAAAATGATAATCATTTTATAAAAATGATTATCATTTTATAAAAGTGATAACCATCTTATAAAAATGATAATCATTTTAAGAAAATGATCATCAGGTTTATAAATAATAATAATCTTTTTATAATGATATAATCTTAATAATAAAGATCTTCCTTTGATAAAGTAATAATTCTTTCTGTAAGAAAATGATAATTCTTTTATAAAATTTGGATTTTTAATTTTTTGCTAATCTTTTGAAAAATTATAATCTTACTTATAAATTAATCATCAGCCTATTAGATTCACATTCTTTTATATAGATAGAACGAATTTGACAGAAATTCTAAGCATTTATACTGTATTCATTTTATGAAACTAATTATAATTAAAAAAATATTGATATTCCTTAGAAGTAAAGAAGATTTCATTTAATTTGAATAATATTAATCATTTTTGTTAATTTTGATAACCATTTTATATAAATATGTATAATATGTACATAAAATTACACGTTTATAAACCATGAGTAATAATTCCGTTTAAATAATTCTCACATATAAAAATGATAAATCATTTTCAAAAATGGTTTTAATTCTTAATATACTTATTCTTTTCTCTTATTAAAGATTATAATTTTTATAAAAATGATATTCATTTTATAAAATGATAATTCATTTTATAAAATGATAATCATTTTTAAAAATAAGCAATCGTGTTATAATTGCTGGTCAGACGCCGTTTACCAGTAAATTTTTTTTTCACAATGCCTGATAATGCATTTATTAAATAAGGCCAATATGTTATGAAAGTCATAATCATTTTAAAAAGATGATAATAATAATTTGCAATTAAAATGAGTTTTGTAACCAATAAATCATTAGATTAAAATGATATATCATTTAATCAAAATGTATGAATCGATTCTTATTAAGATGACTAATCTTTTTTATAAAATGATAATCATTTTATAAAAATGATTAACAATTTGTATTTAATATGACAATCATTTTTAATAGAAACCATTTCATCAAAATGATAAGCATTTTTAAAATATAATATGTATTTTATAAAAATTTTTAATCATTTTATAAATAAATGATAATCTTTTATAAAATGATAATCATATTTTAAAAATGATAATCAATTTATAAAATGATAATCATTTTATTAAAATCGATAATTTTTTATAAAATGATAAACAAATAAATGAAACATATAATAATGTTTAATAAAAATAATACTATAATTTTTATCTCTGATCATATTAAAAAAATGATAATCATTTTATAAAAATAATAATCATTTTATAAAAATGAAAATCTTTTTATAAAAATGATAATCATTTTATAAAAATTAGTGATCATTTTATAGAAAATGATTTCTTTTATATAAAATGATTAAGATAATTGTAAACTGTAAATCCTTTTTTTAAAATCATTAAATATTTAATTATAAAATTGATAAATCATTCTATATAAATGATAATCCTTTTATAAAAATGATGAAAATTTTTATACAAATGATAATCATTTTATAAAAAATGATAATTATTTTATAAAAACGATAAATTATTTTAAAAAAAGTGTGATAAATAATTTTGTTAAATGATAATTATTTTATAAAATTGTATAATAAGAAAGATAAATGAATTCCATTTTTAAAAAACAAAATCATTTTATGTAAAATATGATAATCATTTTATTAAATTTAGCATTTCTTTTAAAAATAATAATCGTTTTGTAATAAAGATTTCTCATTTTATAAAAATGTAATCATTTTACAAACTGATTATCGTTTAGATCCGGCTGATAATATTTTTTATAAAAATTTATCATTTTACAAAAATGATAATCATTTTAAAAAAATCATAATCATTTTATAAAAATGAAAATCCTTTTATAAAATGATAATCATTTTATAAAAATGATAATCCTTTTATAAAAAAGATAATCATTTTACAAAAATGAAAATCATGTTTTAAACATGATATCATTTTTATAAGTATTACATTATAATTAATATTAATCATTTAATAAACATTTTTTCAAAATGTTCTAAAAATGATTAGAAATTTTATAAAATGATATTCATTTTATAAAATGATATCATTTTATAAAAATGATAATCTTTTTTTAAAATGATTAATCATTTTATGCAAAATGAGGATCATTTTATAAAAGAAAATCTTTCAAAATTTAATTGGTTCTATATTTATAAAATGATAAATAATTTTATAAAACCGTATTCATTTTATAAATGATAATCATTTTATAAAAATGATAATCATTTTATAAAAATGATAATCATTTTATAAAAATGATAATCATTTTATAAAAATGATAATCATTTTATAAAAATGATAATCATCTATTTTATAATTTATATTCATTTTACAAAAAATATTATCATGATCATAAAAAAGTATATATAAATTTCTATGAAATAATAAGCCCTTAATATGAAAAGAGGAATCATTTTATAAAAATAATCATTTAATATAAAATGTATCATTTTATTAAAATGTAATTCATTTTTATAAAATGATTTATCATTTTATAAAAATGATAACATTTTATTAATGATAATCATTTTATAAAAATGATAATCATATTACTTAAAAGAGTCAGTATTAAAGATAAGACTGCAAAGCCAAGAAGATAGAGTCTTGAGAAAATGGCAATACGGATTCAGAGAGGGCAGAAGCACAACGGAGCCAATAATATACATGAAAATGTTGATAGAAAAGACGATAAGAAGAATGATGTGGCTGTTTTGGACTTTGAAAAAGCATTTGATAGGATAAATAGAGAAAAGTTATGGAAATTGCTGGGAGAACCTGAATATTGAATCACTCTAAAGCTAATAAGAACAATTAAAGCACATACCAGACTTCCAGAAACAAGATAATGAGGAAATTGGGGGATGAGAGATGGTTCATGTTAGATACGGTAGTTAGACAACAAGGAAGCGTTCTCTCACGGTTACTGTTCATAATATATATATGAACTACGGTTTAAAGAGAATTTATAGACAGGAAAATGCGGAGTACATCTTGTTCTATGCTGACGACGCAGCCCTAATAGCGGAGGAGGGAGCTGATATTCAGGAGATGATGGACAGATGGAATGACCAAATGAGAAGATTGAATATCAAAAGAAGCACCGAAAAGACAGAAATTATGAAAGTAGCTAGGGTGAAGGAGAATTTAAACATGAGAATAGAAGGAACTGCACTGAGACAGGTGGAAGAATTAAAATATTTGAGTTGATTGTGAAGGGGTGGGAGGAAATGAAGATGAGTTGAAGAAAAGAATGAAAAAAATTACTAAAAATGTTGATGCACTATACCCAATATTAATGAAGAAAGAAAAATCCAAAGGAATGAAAATGATAGTATGTAAAACGGTATTGAGACGGTTACTGATGTATGGAAATGAATTTTGGGCCCTTACTAAAGTACAAAAGTGAAGGATAGATGCGGCGGAGATGAGGATATTGAGGTTGATAAAAGAGGTTACCCTGAGAGATTGAAAAAGAACTGAGGACATAAGGAGAGATTTGAAGATCAACTCTGTCAATGGACAAATACAAAAGAAGCAGCTACGATAATATGGACATGTGAAAAGAGAGAGGAACCGAAAAGAATGCTGTAATGGAGGCTGGCTGGCCGGAGAACGTCAGGAATACCTAGAAAAAAATGGATGGACGCATTGGAGGTAGCGGTGAGCAACAAAAGAACAACGTTGGCAGAGGTGGAAGAGAGCAGAGTTTAGGAAGACAGAGGGATCTAAAGAGCGATTTGTAGAGCGTCACACTGACAGACTTTGAAAATGTTCTTACAGAGGGGGACTAGTGAATAAGGTGAATAATTAATATATATTATAAATATGATAATCAAGTTTTTATACAAATGATAACCATTTTTATAAAATGATTATATTTTTATTAAAATGATTGCATTTTATAAAGTGATAAGCATTTCATTTAATAATGATATTCATTGTTATAAAAATAATAATTATTTAATAATATGATTAATCATTTTATTAACAAATCTTTTAAATCTTTTTGATCATGGTATGTAGTTTCACAATGATTATTTCATTTTATAAAATTTAATAATATTTTTTATAAAAATATGAATAATCTTTTATAAAATATGATATCATTTAATAAGAAATTGAAATTATTTTATATAAAATTGATAATCCTTTTATAAATGATAAATCCTTTTATAAAAATGTAATCGATTTTATAAAAATGGATATCATTTTTAAAATGATAGATTCATTTTATAAAAATTTGATAATCATTTTATAAAATGATAATCATTTTATAAAAAAATGATAATCAATGATTAAATTGATAATCATTTATAAAAATGATGCATCATTTTTATTAAATCTTCGTCATTTTTCAAAAAATGATAATCATTTAATAAAATGATATAATTTTAAAAAAATGATATTCATTTATAAAAATGACTAATCATTTATTAAAATGATAATCATTTTAAAATTATAATCCAATTTTAAAATGATGTATCATTTTTATAAAAAATGATATTCATTTTATAAATGCATAATCATTTTTATAATATTTATGGATATTTTAAAAAAAAAACTATATCAATATTATAAAAATGATATCATTTTTATAAATGATATCATTTATAAAAATGAAATCATTTTTATTAAAATGATAATCATATAAAAATATAATCTTTTAGTAAAAATGTGTGAAATATTTATAAAATGGATAATCATTTGATAAAAATTAATAATGCATTATTATTTAAAATGAAAAATCATTTTATAAAATCATAAGTATTTAAAAATAGTAATTCATTTTAAGTAAATAAAAATCATTTTACTAAATTTAATAATTATTCTCATGCAAATGATAATCATATTTATAAAATCATTACAATTTATAAATATGATATCATTTTATAAAAATGACTAACCTTTATAAAAATGACAATCATTTTTACAACACATTTCCATACATTACATAATAATATTAATCCTATCTCTACCAATATTGTATTAAAATCAAATCTTTACCGTACATAATTGATAATAATTTTATAAAAATAATAATAATTTATAAAAATTGATTATTCAAGGTGTATATAAATGATAATAATTTTATAAAAATTGATAATAATTTTTTAAAAATGTTAATAATTTTATAAAAATGATAATATTTTATAAAAATAATAATAAATTTTGTAAAAATGATAATCATTTTATAAAAAATGATAATATTTTATTGAAATGTTATTAGTTGTAGATAAAAATGATAATAATTTTGATGATAAATAATTCTCGAATTCCAATATGGCAGCCATCTTTAAAATTATTATTATTTTATAGAAATGAAATCCTTTTATAAAAATGATAATCATTTTATAAAATGGATAATCATTTAGTAACAAGTAATCATTTTTAAAAATAATAATCATTTTATAAAAATGATAATCATTTTTATAAAAAAATGATAATTCATTTTCAAAACAAAAAAAATCATTTTATAAGTCATAATGATCTTTATAAAACAATTATATCATTTTTATTACAAAGAGATTATCTATATTAAAAAATTATAATCATTTTATAAAAATGATAATCATTTTATAAAAATGATAATCATTTTTTTAAAATGATAATGATATTATACAAATGATATTAATTTTATATTCCCCTAAATTATAAGATCATCTATATTCATTTTACCCAAAAAAAAATCATCAGTATTATAAAAATGTAATCATTTTATAAAAAATGATATTCATTTAATAATATTGATCAATATTTTATTATAAAATTATAATCACATTTATATAAAATTTTTAAACATATTTAAAAAATAATATTTTATGTATAATATTATTAAACAGTATATAAACTCGAATAATGACTTTATTGAATAATCAATCCTTTTAAAAATGATTAATCATTTTATAAAATGATAATATTTTATAAAAAATTGATTACAATTTTATAAATATGATATATTTTATAAAATGATTTTCTTTATATAACCGAAAATCATTTTATAAACTGTAATATCTATAAAATAATTTCATTTTTAAAAATGAAAATATCTTATAACAGTCATCATCAAAATAAATGAGGTATCTTTTTATAAAAGATAATCATTTATTAAAAATGATAATATCATTTATTAAAACTGATATCATTTTATAAAATGTTTACATTTTTATCATTTATCATTAATATTTTATAAAATTGATAACCATTTTATAAAAAATATAGTTTTTACTTAAAATTGATAATTTTATTTTATCAAAATGGATAATAAATTTTATTAAAAATTGTTTGACTTTAGATAAAATGAATAAACAATGAATTGTTTAAACGATAATAATTTTATAAAAATATTTAGTTAAATTTATAAAATGATAGATCATCTTAGAATAAAACATATCATTTTATTAAAAATATGATATATTTTGTTAAAAAATGTATAAATCATTTTTAATAAATGAATTTTTATATAAATCATAAATTTTTTTAAGATAAATCATTTTTTATAAATTATATTTTTTATGTGATGAATAATTTCTATAAAATATAGACAGTTATTAAGAAGATTTTGTAATTAAATATGGTCTTATATTTCTGATATATATCATTTACTTTTATTATACTATAAATTTTTTTTATTAGGATGGGAAGTGCCAATTAAACCATAATTCATTAGAAATTTTTCCCCACTAAAAAATAGTAATTTAATTTATGGTCTACAGAAAAATCTTTCCGTATGTGAAATGATACTTCATTTTATCAAAACTTAAATTTCAGCAATTACAAATGATAATGCATTTTATAATAAAATGAATTGAATTATATAATACCCTAATGTACTTATAATAAATATGATGTATTTATAAAAACATTCGATTTTATTCATGTTATTAATAACTATAAAATCCATTATATTTTTATTAATTAATTAATATATCCAGTTTAGCTCTTGAATGTAATCAAAATGAAATATATAAACAATATTTTTATTTAATAATATTATGTTTAATAATTTTTATTGTACAAATGATAAAAAAAATATTATATTACGTAAATGGATATTATATTTGTATATTATTAAAATTATAAAATCAATTTTATTTTAAATTTCAAAGTAATTAAATGAACACAAAAATAAAACAGATTATTATTAAATTGGATAATCATTATATTATTATAATAATTAGTTAATATTTATATATATATTAAATATAATTATATTATATATTTATATATTATATATTATAATTATATATTAATTTTAAAAATAATAGTATAATTTTAATATAATTTAAGAAAAAAAAACATTTTATTTAAATTAATTATTGTATTTCTTTCAATATTTATTTTATTTAAAATAGGATTTGATTAGATAAAAATTTTATGCACTATCATTTACTGACCCCTGGAACCCACTTATTACGCGGAAAGTAATGAATTTTAGGTCACAACAAACATACGCTTCAACATCCGTATAATTAAATGTCATGAGCCCATGTGCTCTCCTTGTGCTTTAATAATTACCAACAGAGTCGCTAGATACATAGAGTTACAGCAAAGGTGTACCGGGGAAGCGTCATGGAGGGCGGGGCACTCCAGAAGGATGTGCACATTTTTTTGTGTCCGTGCAATAATCTAC
>JABUQX010071869.1:0-14768 GCA_015478945.1 Trachelipus rathkii | reverse complement strand
TCTAAGCGTTGTCGAAAAGAGGCAATATATATTAAATTCACAATGATGCTTACGATTCACAATTTAGCGTGTAAAGATTTTTAGGTCTTCTTCATTTTTATGTTAGGAGGCTCTCATATGACTTTCCTAAATATGTTTCTCTTTGTGAGGAAAATCATAGCTTTGGCACTTATTTATGCAACTTGGGGAAATGTCTGTTTGTTTTTGCTAAAAAATCTTACTTGTTCTCTAGAAGTGATGGCAATTTTCATTAATAAAGTTATAGTATTATAATAATATTACAGATATATTTTCTTTTTATAATATATATCTATATTATTTATAATATATTATATTCATATAATTATTATATATTTATATAATTATATTTATATATATATTATATATTATATATACATTATATAGTGCAAATAGAAGAAGTTAACCGATGATTTGGAATGACAGATAGGTAAAGAAGTGATAACTCAGCGCTCGTATGGAAATGAAAAAAAATTTGTTAGTTATTTTTTATTTTTTTTTTGATATTCTAATACTGAAGGTTACAGAACTATATAACATATTTGGGATCATGATAAATTCTTTTAGGGGGCTGAGCCGCGGTGGACAGAGGGGGGGTTTCATGACCCGCTAGAGGAAGGCGGAGCGAAACCCCGCGACACCCCAAATATCAAAAGGCGGGGGTCCCCGAACCCTCCGGGGGGGAAATAGTCAACCCCGTAGTTCCCCGGAGGCCAAGAGACCCGACTCTTTGCATCTTTGCGGTTTCCCTGGGGAAAGTTTACGTTAAAACAAAAAAAACTGCTTCTTTCATTAATTCCAAACTCGCCCATTCATAATATGTTTTTGTTTTCTGTACCTATCGTACCGTGTTTGGAGATGATACGAAAAAAATAAAAAAGTAAAATTTTTTTTTCATTTTCCCCATTAAGAAGGTCATGCGCTGATTCCATTATGTTATCAGTTTTCTTGTTTCTATCTTAGTTTTCGAGATATCATCGGGTAATCTCTTTAGTTTACTGTGAAACTCAAAAGAGTTACGGCATTTGATATCTCGAAAACTAAGATAGCATACAGAAGCTGATAAATATATGGTATCAGCTGTATGAATTTGTTGGAATGAAATAATTTTTTTAATTTCTCTTATTTTATTTTTTTTCTATATCTAATCAGATGGTACAAGAAACTAATCACCCATTTTAAATCCAAAGCCCCCCCCGCATGAAATATGTTGCAAAGATTTTTTTTTAAACTAAAAGAATCTCCAGGGTAAACGCAAAGATGAGAGTCGGGGTCCGTGGCTGGGGGACGCGGGTGGACTATTTCATCGGGGAGGTTCCCGGACCCTTTGGTATTGGGTGTCGGGGGGTTCCTGTCGCTCCTACGGGTATAGGAAAAGCGTCCCTCTGTCCCGTCGCTCGAGCCCTAAAAAATATTTAATCGCTGATTCATATAGTGTTTTAGTTCTCCTAACTCACCGTGTTTTGGAGATATAGAGAAATAAAAATATTTTTTTTTTTTCCATTTCATACAAATTTTATGACGCTGATTCATATATGTCTATTGATTTCTTGTACTATTTGTTTTTTCGAGATATATGCGGTAATTCTTACTTTGGGCATTATGATTTATTATTATTATATTATATTATTATTTTATTTATTATATTATATTTATTTATTATTCTCTATCATTATTTATATATTATTTCCATTATTCCCTTAATTATTAATTATTATTATTTTATTATTATTATTATTTATTATTATATTTTTTTTCATTAATAATTATTATTATTATTTTTATTTTATTATTATTATTTATTATGACTAAATATTTGTGTTAAAAAATCTATTGAAAGATTTTTTTCTTAAATCAGAACAATAAATTTTATTAAATCAAGATTATGAGCAAAAGCAAATACTACAAACCGCAGTCTAGCTTAACTCAACAATGTGCTCCTGCCAGGTGTAGAAATTTAAAAAAGTACAATTATCATTGCTGTTATCTAGGATTTGCTATATATACTATATGTACTCTCTTATATATATATATTATATTATATCTATAAAAATTATATACCTATTATATATTTTTTAATATAATAAATACCCATTTATATATATCTATATTATATGTGTGCAGGTTAGATAACGTCATATGTATCTTAACAAATATTAATGGCTATCATAACCACGATACTTGGTGACATAGGGATCCAGTTTATGTCAAACGGACTATAAAAAAAAAAATATAGATATGCTATTAGCGAAAAAAAATTTTTGGATAAATTTTTGGAATTGGTAAAGATTCACATAGAAATGTATACACATCACAAATACTAAATTTTGTTAATAACTCATAGTAATATGATTAAGGTATTTAGAGATTTTCTCACTGGTTTTCTGTTACTATAAATAGTTTATAAAATATAGACTTTATAAAATTATTGCTTTTTTTTTTAACCTAAGTCCCAGGTTCGCATCGATGGGAGTCGGAGGTCTGCCTTCCGGACCTAGCGGGGTAGAGACATATTCTCGGGGAGGGTCTTCGACCCCGCTTTTGTATTGGGTGTCGGGGTTTCGCCCTCCTGAGGGTTGAAAACCGTCCCCCTATGTTCCGTCGGCTCGGCCTAGTGTCAGTAAAAGCATTTTCTTATGTGAAATCTTACCAGGATTCCAAAATGTATTACATTGCTGTTATTGTAGTTTATGAGATTATTTTTTTTTTTTTTTTTTTTTTTTTTTTTTTTTTTTTTTTACATTTTCCGTTAAAATTTCCGGACTCAGATTAACATAGTATTCGTTTTAACTGTAAGTTTAATAGTCTTTGGATACATATGACGGTATATACTAACGCTGGCTATATATAATATATATATTTATATATATATATACTATATTATAGATATTTATTTATATATATATAATTATATATATTATATATATTATTTATTATATTATTATATATTTTATATATAATTATTATATATAGCCATGCTCAGGAGCCCCATCCAACTCCAAATCAAAGCTACTGGAAAGGAAATAATTCTGAGATCTGGCAAAATTATCAGACTATGTGTAAAAAAAAAAGAAAAAAAAGGAAAAAAAAATGCTTCTAAATGTCTCGTAAACTATTGACAGTTTATTTAACCCCTTTTTGATCCTTGTAAAATTTTGGTTGCAAAATGTAAACAAAAAAAAAACATTTTACACAATATTGCTAATTTTTTAGGGGGTGCTGGGAATAGTATATATTTAATGATTATTGTAACGGATTTACGGCAAGTTTGGGGGCTCGAGGATGGAAACACAGGGGGGGACGTTTTCCTCCTGTGGGGAGGGCGGAGGACCGCGTACACCAATACAAGAGCGGGGTCGGAGACCTCGGAGGGGGGAATAGTCCCGTACTTCGGAAGGCGAGAGACGCGATCCTGACTCGGGGTATAGTTGGGTATTCTTTTGAGTTTTAAAAAGCAAATTTTTGAATATATTTATTTTACGAGTAACAATAAAGGTTTAAATAGGTCTCATATTACTATAATATTAACATATTTTTTTTATTTTTATTGTTTTTTTACATTCTGGTAATTTTACCAAGATTCAAAAAATGTATTCTCTCTCGCTGTAGTACTTAGTCAGAGGAGCATCAATTTGTTGTATTATTTTTTTTTTTACTTTTTCGGATTTGCCCCACTTCACAGTTTTTACAATAAAAACCTTTCGTAATTTTTTGAGATTGGTGGTGGTTTTCAGGAGGCTGGACTATATTTAATTCATATATAAATATATATATTATAATTTATATCTTTATATTAATAAATAAATATTTTTATAATAGTACATTCTCTCATAATTTTATATATATATATATATATATATATTATATATATATATATATTTAATCCCCTTATATATTTATATATATATATCCTTTAACTATATATATAGGCAAGCTCTAGAAGAGCCAGATATCTCAACACACGCTCGGGAAAAGAATACTTGCTGGAATCTGTCATTAAGTGGCGGAAATAGTAAAAATAAAAATAAACAATAAATAAAAATTATATCTAAAATACAAGTGCCATTCAGTCTATCTTGTACATATACATTTACATATACAAAGATACACACACACAAAAAAAAAAATTTTAATATTATAGTAATTGATTAGAAGGCCTATTAGTTTTTGGTTATGTTAATAAATTTATTATAATTAAATTTGCTTTTTTTTTTAACTAAAGATACCCCAGGGGTATACCACCCGATAGGGGGTCGGGGTCTCTGCCATTCCGGAGAATAGGGTAAGGATAAATCCTCCGAGGACGCTCTCCGGACCCGTCTTTGGTATTTGGGTGTGCAGGGGTTCCTCGCTTCAGCCCGGGTATGGAAACACGTCCCCCCCTATGTTCTCGGCTCGAGCGCCCTAATTGCCGTGTAATACCATTTACAAATAATATAAACTGTAGCCCCCCCAAGAAAAAATAGGCCAATATTATGTTTTTTTTTTTTTTTTATTTTTTTTTTTTTAATTTTTTTTTTTATTTGTTCTAACAATATTTTACAAGGATTTAAAATGTATTTCTTCTGTAGTTTTGTAGTTTTCTTTCGATATGATTTTTTTTTTTTTTTTACGTTTCTCTTTCTTTACAGATTCGCCTTCTTTTTCCGTAGCTGTTGTAGTTTTTGGAGATATGGATTGTGATCTTGAGAATCTTTGCCTATATATATATTTATTATATATATATATAATATTTTATTATATAGATTTATTATATATATTTTATTATATTATTAAATAATATTATATATATATATATTATATATATATATATATATTATTATATTGTTTATATTATTATATATATATATTAAGGTTCCATCTCTAGATTTAAATACGGGACACTCATCGGCTTATAATAATAATTATATTAATATATATTAATATAATATATATAATATTTATTAATATCTATATATCTATATATAATTACTACTAATAATTATATCCTATATAGTATCTATCTGTTTTAAGGCATATGGAGTATCACAATATTTTCAGATGATGTATTATTTTGATATAATTTCACCAGCTTGTAAAATTCGGTAAACTATAAGAAATTTATTTGTTTATTAAAGCTTTGAAAGTTTCAAGACCAGTTGAGTTTTTACTGTAAATCAGTTCATAGCAGATTCCTTTCTGTGGAAGCATTAGTTGTTGTAAAGAAATCAACCATTCAGGATATTAAGATGGAACTTTTTGAGTTGAAGTGGATGATTTCGACCCACGATCCAGAAGTTTCTTTCGAATTCATTGTCTTTTGGGTCCCTCTGTTAGCGAATCGTCTTAAAGTGAGTCTCGCGCGGAGGTGGCATAAACTTTGAGTTTCTGCTACTTTCCGGCGTTTTTTAGTTCCAAGTAATCGTCTTTAATTTTTTCAAGTGATTGATCATTCGCATAAATAATGCTAGAGTTTTGTAGAATTATGTAATCTGTTAATTTGCAACTCTTGATTCAGGCTCTCCTCAACATTCTTTGAAGTCGTTGTAAAGGAATAAAGCCGTCTCCGTTTAAGGCACTTGTATATTTAATGCTGACATACTTGAAATGAATTGTATCCTTATCTTTCATAGCGCTCTGGCGTTGATGTGGTAGTAGCATGCTTGATAACGGATTATAACATTGATTATAATCAACAAGTTTTCTTGTGACTCAAAAAATGATTTTAAGGGGTAATTGTCAGAACGACGTTAACGGGAGTGACATGGTTTTGCTAATCTAATTTTGTTGTATTTTGATACAATTAAAATTTCTTTAGTTACCTTAATGTGTATATATAGAAATGAGAATATCTTTTTGAAGGATTCATAGGAAGAGCATCAGGAGCTGTCTGAATAGTGTTGTGAATGATATTCAACTACATGTCAAGTCTTTGAGTTTTGTAAATTGGTAGAGCTTTATAGATATAACCCCCAAATTGCATTCAGTATCAGCGGCTATGTTTCTCTTTGCCTTCATTTTAAGATCATTTAAAAGAGAGATTGTGTACGTGTTTCGAGGGCAATGTTTACTTCTAAGAAGTTTATCCCCTTAAGAGGTTGTATTAAAAGTACTTTGGGAATTACTTTTATGTTTGTGATTGATGCGTCGGTCTAGATAAAATGGTTGTGAATATATCTGCAGTTCGATATATGCTTGCGTAGACATTTATACATTGCCTCGTTGTAGGATGTATTAGGGAAAGTTGATTATTTGAGAGAATCATGATTGAACCGATTGTCCCATTTGCTAGTCTGGAATCCCTTGCGGGATAACTTTCAGTTCTTGACACTGAAAAATGTTTCTGAACAACGTTTAGTGTTGATATTGATCATGGCAGCAAGCAGTTTTATGTTTTTCAGTATTCACTGTTGTGTATTGTTTCATGATGATTAAAGGCTGGAAGAAATTTTGCACGGAAACTGATTCGTATGTTTTTCTTATGGGTTTTTCCCCAGGTTTCTTGAAAACACATTTCCTATTGCTTTGGGCATTATTCAACTATTTTAAATTCAAAGCTCACATTACCTTTGATATCATTAAATATATTACACATAATATACACTATTTATATTTATATATTTATATATTATATTATAAATAATAAGAATTGGATAGACGGCGCGTGAGAAATATGCGAAAGCTAGAGGTAATATTTTGTAAGTAGAAATTTGTTAACAGCTCCATCCTAGAACATGTTGATGAGAACATGTTGAATATATTTGTTAACAGCTCCATCCTAGAACATGTTGATGACCACATGTTTAATATCTTTGTTAACAGCTATATATAATATTATATATATATATATATATTATTATATAATATAATATAATATATATATATATATATATATATATAAATATATATATTTATTAACGATGCAAACGCGCTCTTAATTTAGCAAATGGTAACATTTGGAATCATCGTCGCAGCAACAATGCTTTTCTATGCTTCACTTTTCTCTGATCAAAAGTGGAACATGTTGGTCTCATGCGATGTCGCTATAACGTTAAAAACCTTCATTTAGTGTCTGTTTTTATGGTAAGGAACATTATATAGTGTTTTTATTAATTGTTCTTTTCCCAGGCAATGGCATTATTATAATATTTTGTGTGCATTTTATATATTATGCAGTGTATAGTAGCTAACTTAGGCCTGCAGCGTGGACAGTGATTTGTGATCGTTATTTATTATAATCATGTATTTTATAACTTTATATATTATATTAATTACCTTTTTGGAAGGCAGGTTAGTATAAACTGCTTTCACGAAAGCTCGGCCGCAGGCTACACTATTATACGGCCCAAGCCAACATTTTTTTCTGTGCCACGCACAAATGTATTTCACCTTACAATATCATTATTTTCTGTCCTCATTTAAAGTATGTTGACGAATATTCCGATATTCATCCGCATATTATTTATGAGGCTGATTTGCATACAATTTATTATAATTTACAAACTCAGTTAATGTCGCCTAATAAAATATGCCGTCAAATATTATGGCATTTGGCAGCATATTATTATAGGCTAATTGTTACCCTATAATAAAAGATATCTATTTTTCTTTTAGAATTGGGGTCTCAGTGTTCCATTGGACACATCTTTTTCATGGCTTCTTTGTCCTAATGAATTCCCTGAATTAAAGTTGTTGGATGTTAGGAGAGTCTAATTGTATACCTTCAGCGGCAATCAACTCTCTTCAAATGGTGATCCAGCTAGTGACATGGTCTGCCGGACGTAGGCCACGAGGTACGAACATACGGAATTCTCATTCTTTAACTTCGCCGTACTGCTTTCTACCTCGAGACCCCTGTTTTTCATAGAAGCCTGGCTCGTTCGCAAGCACGGTTTCCTGCTCCAGGCTAACCTATTTATTACATTTTCAATTATTATTATTATTATTATTATTATTATTATTATTATTATTATTATTATTATTATTATTATTATTATTATTATTATTATTATTATTATTATTATTATTATTTTTGAAATTTTTGGGATTTTCCCGTAGATTTTTTTTAAAATAATTTATGCATTTTGTTTATGGCCGCTCAATTACTTTTTTTTTTTTTAATAAAAAATATTTTACTTTTTATACATCTACATTGTTTTATGTTTTCCATAATTCTCTGCCCCAACACATCTTAACACACCTCTTTTCTTGTTCGTTCTTCTGTGTTTTCTCCCTGGCAAGCATGCCAGATGTCGCTGTCTTCCAACCCCCCTGCACTTCATATATTCCCCTTCAGATCAACTTCTGCTGCTCCGCATCCTTCTCGTCATTCATTCTACTCTTTTTAGCTTCTTCTCACTCGCTAGCCGCGCTATGCTAGATTGCTATCCACGGTCCACTCTCCACCCTCGCCGCATTCTTCTGCCCTTCTGATACTGTTGTTAATTCTTCGTCGTCCATTTCTGCTTTACCTTGCCCTCTTCACATCTCTTCTTCATCCGAATAAGAGGGGCTCTTCTACTGTCCTTCACTCCGTCATGGAGGCCTTGGCTTCTTCTCCTTCGCTGGTCCATTCTCATGCCTTCACACCCACTCGCCTTCAGGGATGCTTTCAATTACGCGGTCTGAGGGGTCCTCCAACAACATCTGATTGACGAGTGAACTCTTCATTCATTCTCTCTCGCGGTACGTCACTTCCGTCACCTGGAAGGCCGCGAGGTTCATCACAACTGCTCTCAAAGTTGTTCGCCGCTGTAAGACATCTCGTGATGGTCGACACTCGCCCAAAGTGCTTCTTCCTTTAGAGTTTGTTTTACTGCACTCGGCCGTTCGCCCGAACGTCACCTCGTCTCGCACAGGTTGATTACCTTGCAACAGCATCTCGTTTAGGTCGACACTCGCCCAAAGTGTTTCGTCCTGTAGAGATGCTTTGCAAGTTCACCGATCAACATACAAGCAATACGTCCACCAACTCATTCAAATGATCGATCTGCTGCTCAACAGCTCGATTGCTCGATCGACTCTTCCAATCACTCACTCACTTTCGCCTAGGTTGATCCTCTTTTTAACGACATCTCCGTCGATGGTCGTCAAGCTCGCCTAAAGTCTTCGTCCTTTAGTGATGTTTTACAAAACCTTGATCAAACGCTCACCACCAACTCGGTCAACCGATCGTTTATCATCCACTCATTTGACCAGTCCAGTCCTTCTGTCGCACGTTCTACGTTCTTTCCCTTTTTCGCATAGCTATTGTGGCTTAACGGCCGCTTGCTTCGTGTGGCCCACCGCAAATACTGTTGTGAAAAGGGGTTTCGCAAACGCCTTTTGCTCTTCGAACCATTTCGATTGCACTTCATTCAACGCACTTTTCACACAACCGTCACTTCCTGCAATGCCATCGTCACCTCCAACTCTGGTTCCGACACAACCTTTGACGATTTCAATTTCAGATGCGATTTCAACTCCACCACCTCGTCCGACCACTCCTTTCAGATCGCGCATTCCTGTTTAGACTTTGCTTCTTCGCTTTCTTCTTTGGACTTGCCTTCTGTTTTGCGTGCATTGCCACCGTCACCTTCTTTATCGAGCAATGGCAGACAGGTGCGTCCGCCGAGGCGTACCTCCACTAACACATCTGCGGCCATTGCTCTGGGAGGGGTTTATATAGCGATGACAACGTGCCCTTGAATTTAGCAAATGGCAACATTTGGAATCATCGTCGCGGCAAGATTACTTTTCTCTGCCTCACTTTTGTCTGATCGGAAGCGAAACATGTTGGTCTCATGCGATGTCGCTATAACTTTAAAAACCTTCATTTAGTGTCTGTTTTTGTGGCAAGGAACATTATATAGTGTTTTATTAATTGTTCTTTTCCCAGGCAATGGCATTATTATAATATTTTGTGTGCATTTTACATATTATGTAGTTTATTGTAGCTCACTTAGGCTCGGAAGCGGTACATGTTGATCTTATGTGACGTGGCTATAACGTTGAAAATCTTCATTTAGTGTGTTTTTATGAATTGGAGTCTCAGTGTCCGACTGGACACAACTTTATCATATCTTCTCTATCCTAATGAATTCCCCGAATTAAAGTTGTTGGATGTTAGAGGTGTCTCAATATAAAGCTTCAACTGCAATCAAATATATATAAATATATATATATATATATATATATATATATATATTATATAATATATATATATATATATATATATATATAATATATATATATATATATATATTCTAAAATTAGAGAGAGATATGAATATTTTTTTTTTTCTTATATATATACGGATATATATATATATATAATATATATTATATTATATATATAATAATATATATATATATATATATTATTATATATATATATACTATATATAATATTATTAAAGATTATTATATGTACTGTGCCACGAGAAAAAAAAAAAAAAAAAAAAAAAAAATTATCTCTCGAGAGCTAATCATAGAATCTCCAATGTTCTTTGGGCCCCCCCCCTACCCGCATCTCGATGCAAGGTCACTGCAGCGACGATACGTTCACTGCCCTTCCGGAGAAATCTGAGGATCGCTTGGGACACTCTACCTCAACTGTTTTCATTTCCTTTTCTTTCACTTTTTTCTATTCTTGGGAAATTACTCCCTGCGATGCATGTTTCTGCGCTACTAAAAGGCCGTGGACATAGAGAGAATCGGGACTGGAATCTGGTTATGTCCCATCTCCGACAAAATCGTAAGAAGAAATTCAACAGGTGTGAGCTGTGATTCCACAAACACTGTTCACCTTTTTCACAACACTACCTCCCCCAAACCATGACTGTATATGCCAAGTATGCACCCCAACCACAATAGCCAACACTATATACACAAACAACTACCAAACACTCACAAAAACATCACTAAACGACAATACCACCAAAATTCAATCTTTCACTATAATGATCAGCAAAAAACCACATAACATAATAAACCTCTACATTCCATATCACACCTCACCACGCTGCCCAAGAAACTACACTCCAAATCTCACCCAATTGCAAACCTCCAAAACCTCATAATACGAGGTGATTGCAACGCACATCACCCAACATAGACCAAAGAGGAATTCATTTAATATCAAATCTAGATCATTTTAACATCCTCAACAATAAAAACTTCCACACTAGAATTCCACCACAAACAAACCAATCAAATATATCCCCAGACCTAGCATTATGCTCACCAAATCTCCGCACAAAACTCCAATGGTCAACACAAACCGACATAAACTCTGACCACCTCTTCATAATCATAAACTACCAACAAACACAACCACACTTTCAGGAAAACTTTCACAAATATCCAAAAAAAAACTGATTGGACGAAATTCTCAGAATACAGAAAATAACACAGTCCATAACAATTTCAAATACCACAGCATTAAACACAACTATCCAAAACTTCACTTTAATAATTCACCTAAATATACCTCGGGGATACCTCAAAAATATAATCCTACCCTTACTCTTGAAATATCAAACTTGATTAAACAACGAAACCTACTCAAAAAATCAGCACAACATACGCAACAAATTAAAATACAAATCAATAATTTAAAGTCAAATTACAAACCTAACCAAAGCAAACACTTCAAATAATTTTTAAACCCATCTAGCAAAAAACCTACAAAACACAAACAACAATAGAATGTGGAACACAATAAAAATATTAAACAATGCAAAAAACAACTCAACTTCCAAACACGAATCTATCAAAAATCCCAACACTCAATCCCCACAAACAACCAAACAACACACTCGCAATAGATTTAGCAAAACAAAGTCATAAACCCACCCATCCACAAAATATGAAAATAATCAAATCCCTTAAGAAAATAAAAATTAGACCTCGACCAAATAGAAATAACACCAATTGACATTAAAAACACCATGAAGACCCTCAAAAATTCATCAGCAACCGGTCCCGATAACATTTCAAACAAATACATTAAACACTTAGGATATTATGCACTAACTCATTTAGCACACATATACAACAATTCCCATCAAAAACTAAGTCGCATTCCCTTCCTCTGGAAAAAAGAGCAATTATTTATCATTCCAAAGTTAAAACCAGGAAAAGGCCCCTCAAACCCCCTCTTCCTAATCAGCCCAAATTCACTACTATCCACTCCTTCTGTGTAAACTTCCTTAAGAAAAGCTCATACTGAAAGAATAAAACCACACCATCCCCAAACAAAAGTTACAACATGGCTTCCAAAAAAAAACACTCAACAACAAAAGCTATCACAAACATTAAATAACCAATAAGACGGCTTAAACCTCAGACCCACACATAAAACATTACTCATACAATCGCCGTTAAACAAGGTATCTACAAGTAAAACATAATATACAAAATTAAAAATAAAAATCAAGCATCCCCACTAATTTAAAGAAATGGTTATCAAACTTCCTATCGGGAAGAACAGCCCAAATACAGATCAAAAAACAAGAAATCACGCACAGTAAACATTAAAAACGGTGTACACCAAGGAGCAATCCTATCCCCTGCACTCTTCAACCTATTCACAGCAGATCTTCCACAACCAGACCACACAAACATAACCTACGCAGATGACATCACCATAGCTACCACGCACTAGAATCTTAACACAGCTGCACGAAACCCTTCTAACCCAACAATACATCAACTAAATACAGACTTTGTCTGCGTCACCTAACAAGTCCTCTATCACACTAATCACAACAGACCGCCAACTCGGAACTACCAATCCCCAAATCTCCATAAATAACATCGTTATCCCAATAAACAAAACGCCCAAAATTCTAGGAGTAACACTGGACACACAGTTAACATTCACAAAAAACATAGAAAACATCGTATAATGAAGGAAATTTACATTCTAAGAATCATAGCAGGCACTGGCATCAAAAATAACAAACAAATATCCATCACCATCTACAAACAATTCATCCGCCCATTGCTAAACTACGCTTCACTAGTATGGCATCCATTATTAACCAAGGGAAACATGAGAAGACTCCAAACAACCCAAAATAAGACACTCAGAATTATAACAGCATGTACTTACAACACCTCAACAACACTCGCACGACGAAACAAAGATATTACCAATAGACAAACACCTAGAAATGATAGGAACCCAATTTTACGCTAAAACACAGATATCACAACACCCCTGTCACACTGCACTCTCTAACCCCACTAACCACAGACTAAAACAACCTCCATCTTCCCCAGCCTTATTATACAAACAAATTCTAAGTAACATCCAACCCTAATAAAACAACACATTATATTCCAAACAGAAACACTCACCTAACAGGACAATATTTAAAAAATCGAAAAACCAACAATAATACTGAATGATCACCCACCAGAAATAGCACCCGAATTTAACTACCTTCCAATAACCACCCAGTCATCTTTAGCCAAATTAAGATGCAGTCACCACCCAAACCTGTAACACTACAAAAATAGATTAAACATCAACCAAACTACCTCAAATATCTGCACAAAATGCAACCAGGCCCCGGAAACTGTGTATCACTTCTTCCTAGTTTGTCCCTCTAACCATCATCCCAGAACAACCTGGGAAATCACGGCGGGGTACCTTAGCGAGGTGTAGTCACTCCGATGAGGGTGGTCAGGGGGGAAAATATATATATATATATATATATATATATATATATATATATATATATATATATATATATATATATATATATATATATATATATATATATTATATATATATATATATATATATATATTTATATTATATATATTTATATATAATAATATATATACTTATATATATATATATTATATATAATATATTATATATATATATATATATATATACTATATATATAATATATATATATACTATATTTATATATATATATATATATATATATATAGTATATATATATAATTATATATATATATATATATTATACTATATATTATTATATATATTTATTATATATACAGAGGTGGCACGATCCGTTACTCCTTTACTAACGGAACTAGTTTTTCAGTAACGAATAACGGACTCTTTACTTTATTCTTTCAGGTAAACGCTCCGCATAGATTCCGTTATATTTTTCTCCCGTTCTTTTTATTAGTCCGTACATTTTGTTCGACTTTCTTGAATGTTGATAGCCAATTGACCATCCCGATTCAAGTAAGAATCCTTTTATAATATATATTATATATATATTATATATATATATATATATATATATATATATATATATATATTATATAATATATATATATATATATTATATTATATATATATTATATATATATATATATATATATATATAAATGGGAATAAAGGGAATTTGCATAGATAATGCAATCAGGAGCATGCGTGCTTTTCGTAACTGATGAGACGAATGTGACTAGAGTGTGGGGAACACTTTGAAAAATCTGCATAACATTGGCAGTAATTGAAGAGGTGTGTTTTAGTGAATGTGTGTGGGTTTTGATATGCAAGGATAGGTATTCTTGGGCATTGAGGTCATTTAGAAGGAGGATGTAATAGAATGAATGAGCGATAAAAGTTTAAGATAGGTAAATATGCAGGTATAATGAAATTACCTTTGATAATTGAATCAAGAACGAGAGGCGAGATGGTGATTTAGATATGGATTAGGAAGTTGAGGTAACAAATGGTCTTATGAGGAAGAAAAAGTTCCGAGGGATGAAGGAGAGCAATGTAATAGTATCTCTCTC
>JABUQX010071868.1:10000-34109 GCA_015478945.1 Trachelipus rathkii | reverse complement strand
CAGTATACTTCGTTCAATCAATTTGGGTGTTTAAACGTTTTATCATTTGGCCTTAAATGCTAATATTAATAATAATAATAATAATAATAATAATGTCACAGGTACCACAACTTTTATATTTGCGTAAAATTGCTTTTAATAATAATAATAATAATAATAATAATAATAATAATAATAATAATAATAATAATAATAATAATAATAATAATAATAATAATAATAATAATAATAATAATAATAATAATAATAATAATAATAATAATAATAATAATAATAATTATAATAATATAACAATAATAATAATAGTGATAATAATAATAATAATAATAATAATAATAATAATAATAATAATAATAATAATAATAATAATAATAATAATAACAATAATAATAATAATAATAATAATAATAATAATAATAATAATAATAATAAAAACGGTAATAACGAAAATAAATGTGTTATGACAGTTTTTGACAATTTTCAGCGAAACAATAAGGTTAACGCATATTTTCTGATTATTATTTTTATGTAGTCTTTCACTAGAGGTTCAATAATTTAAATTGGCATTTGTTACGAAAATATTACAGTCAATCAACTCATTATGAATTGCTATCTTAGGAAATTTTGTTTTGAAACAATTAGGAAAACCGTTGTCGTATAATAAATAGGTAAAAATTATATACACATCATTGGATATAAAAAAACAAAACAATAATTATATACACTACATTGGATAGAAAAAAAAACTTTAAACTAGAACAATGGTTTTCCCTACAGTTTTATCTCATTTAAGTAACTTAAACGTAATTGTATTCTCATGTCACAGAATATGGACTGTCATTGTTAAAAAAAAAAAAAAAAAAAAAAAAAAAAAAAAAAAAAAAAAAAAAAAAAAAAAAAAAAAAAAAAAAAAAAAACAACGCTAAAACCTTATATTATAATCTCCATCCCCAAAATTGTAGAGAAAAAAATCAAAATCTTTACTCAAATATCTGTCGAAGTTCATCCTAAAACACTTGAAAATTAATTCTATCTCTCTCTTTTGCAATAAGAAATACTGAGAGAAATAAAACTAATTTACAATAGCCACATTCTCGCAAGAAGAGCTACCAAAACGTAATTTTGTTTTTTTATCAATAAGACATTATATAATTTCATAAAAATAGTTACCATATTTTATTAAAATATCATACTTAGCAAAAAAACAAAACAAAAAAAAAACATAATTATTGCAATGTCAAGTTTCTCACACAAAAATTCAAAACCGGATGTTTCATACTTTATTAAATAAAAACTGAAAATAATAACCTTAAGATCATAATATTAATAGAAAGAAAGGGAAGAATAGGAAGAAAGGAAGAATAGGAAAAGAAGGAAGAATAGGAAGAAGGAAGAATATGAAGAGAAGGAAGAATAGGAAGAGAATGAAGAATAGGAAGAAAGGAAGAATAGGAAGGGAAGGAAGAATAGGAAGAAAGGAAGAATAGGAAGAAAGAAAGAAAAGAAAGAATAGGCAGAAAGGAAGAATAGGAAGAGAAGGAAGAATAGGAAGAGAAGAAAGAATATGAAGAAAGGAAGAATATGAAAAATTTCAAACCCATTATGTTACAACAAAAAATTTAAGAAATTGTTAAAAGTTTAGAAGGTTTTCATATTTCGTTTCAATCTTTCTTCTACCTTTGCATAATGACAACTTATGAGTCATAATTTACAGGGATGTGAAGTAATAAGCAGAGCATAGGAGCCGGAGCCGGAGCCGGAGCGGGAGTCGAAAAAGGAGCAAAAAAGGCTTTGGGAGGATCGAATTCGGAGTCATAACAAAACTATTATTTTTGCTATAAAATTAGGGAGTTGAGAGCATGAACCGAAACGGAGCCGGAGCCGGAGCCAGAGCCAGAATCGGAACCGGAGCCGAAGCCGGAGCAAGAACCGGAGTTGGAACCGGCAAAATCAAAATTACCAGCTCCGCAGTTTTGATTACCAGAACATCCGACTCCAGCCCCGATTCTTTTGGATCTCAGATTCCGATTCCAGCTTTTTAGGAACATGTGACATTTTCACTCTGATTCGATTCTGATTCCAAGAATAGTCATGCCGTAACAACTAGTAAATAGAGTATTTAATTATATATCACGTACTTATACTATATATAATATATATATAATATTTATATAATTACTCTTCTAATGAATCTACATGCCCCACTCCCTGCATAACTGCTTCCATACCACCCTCTCACTCACTTAAATCTATAACTTACTCACTATCATATAGCTCAACCACACTATACCATATATATATATACTCACTTTACTAATACCATTCATCTAAAATGCAAATTAATTTTTCCTTTTTCACTTAAATTAATATTACTACTATCATTATTATTAATATATACATACCTATACATATTATATATATATAATTACCTATTATATATTACATATATTATAATATATACTACTCTCATACATACTGTATATATATACTATATATTTACCTATATACTATACTATCATATATAATATATATATATATATATATATTATATATTATATCAACTTATTATATATATAGTATAGCTAATCTCAACTATGTTTTCTCAACCAGAGAATTAACCACCAAGAACACTTCTAAACCACTTAATATCTCTTACACAACTTCTTTCACTTTGCTCTTAAAAAAATGCTTTTTATCTAAGCAGAACGTATAGTGACACCATATAAACAAATAGTTGGATTCTCATTAGTGCTACTATAAATAAAACACCTTCTAACCTACCATTTTTTATCCATAAATCTTCTATTGGGCACTACTCTAATTGCACCGTTAACTAGTATTACTTCCCTCTTACAATATCATTTAGTATTATTCTAGTCTTTTTTTTTCATATAATATAATATATCTTTATTTTAGTTTTTCCTATTCTCTGATTACACTTTTGAAATTTATCACATCACTTTCTCTACTATTATATAGTAAAAGCTTCAAGTTTGAGACTTCTGGGTTACATGTAACCCCTAAAATTTGGTATATATATATATGTTTGAAAAAAAACTTCTTGGAATTTCTTCTTATTTATATCCCGAAATCTCTTTGAAGCGGCACGTATTATAAGGAAGTGCATTTTTACTAGTAACAGGTGGCATTTTCAAAGATTAGTCGCTACTGCCAAACACAGTAATGTAGTACCATTGGAACTGGAATTTTTCTTTAAGTGGTTTACTGCGGGAAGCAATTATTCCAAAACTCGTGCTTCGTGTGGGAACTTTCAGATTATCACCCAAATTATATATATATATATATTATATACTAATATAACTATACTAATTTCAAAAATGATATATTAATTTATATATATATTAATATATATATAATTATATATCTACCAATCATACTACTATCATACCTACTAAATACTATCCTCTACCATCATTAATATACTAGACTACTACCTATATGATTACACCTATACGTCTCCACAACTCTACATAACAGAATTTATTATACACTATAATTAATACGTATAAATTACTATTACTATATATCTATATATCTATATATAAATATTATTATATAAACATATAATATATAATTATATATATATATATATCATACTAATATATTATAATATTATATATAATCATATACTATATATAGAAAAGACCAATAGGGCTGGCGAAATTTTGGAAGTTAAAGATTATGCAATTTTACTTTTGGATTTACGTCCCCTTTTCAAGTTGATACAAAATGGTTAAACCATCGTAAATACCTATTAAAACCCCTGGGGAACCAGCGCTCCACATAGAGGTAAAATAGAGCAAGAAATATTCAAGAAATAAAATGATTAAAAAAACTCTTTCCGCAACTCATTGTGGGGAGCGTTTAAAAAACTAACAAGAAAGAAAAAATCTTTTAATTTGAATCATTTTACATAAAAACAAGATAATATTTATATATATATACTTAATATACTAATACGACTTATAATCAGAAGCTATATATATTACTATCAACTATATATATATATATATACCTTAGTACGCTGATTATCAACTAATCCACTGATTAACCTGAGCAGTCCCTAATACCCGTTACATCCGTTCATTCTCCTAATATTAATCATTATATAGCTCGATACCTATATAATATATCTCCTCGTACTAAAATAGAGTCATAGCTACATATATTCGCTCTTATTCCTAATCTCGAATACATACTACTCTATCGTATAATATGTCAACATACTATACTACTCAAGTATACTATCTAATTATAATATCCTAGACTCCGTTCATACCTAACGCATAATAACCTATATTTAATAACATCTCACTATCATCATTACCTCCATATATATCATAATCATCCTAACCTACATAAACTATGACGATATCACTATATATTATATATTATCTAGGAAAAAAATCATCAGAATTTCCACTGTTACAGTACCCCATGGTTTCATTTATGAAAACACCTTTCATAACATTTTATATACTGTCACCATAGCGGAATAATTATTTAGGGTATTCCCAGTTATGAAATCTCAAATATTTAAATTTTACTTACCACTAATCTTATTGAAAGTTTCAGGATAATAAAAGACTCTATCAAACTTTTCAAGAAAACGTCATACTCCCTAATCGAGTATCCTAAACCAAATTTTGTGATTATTTTCAGACCTATACTGATAAAGTACTCTGTGTTCATTCCCTTCTTTTAGAATTAGATCATAATCATGCTGATACATTCAAAGAGATAAATAAGTTGATTCAATGTCTGTTGTATCAGCATGAGGATTTAAAGAGTAATGAATAAAAAGCAATGACATTTATCAGCAAAGGTCAGATAATAATCATTTAGTTTTGATTATTGATGCTCAGGTGATTTAGTAAGAAGAATTGCATTTTGTTGAGGAGATTGGTGAAGTTCACTGTCATTCGCAGTACTAAAACTGTTAATATAGCAAGTTTAATGAAATCTACTTCGTATTGAATATCCTAAAATTAATCCAAGAATAGAAAAATAGTTGGATTGTTGTAATAAAAAAGAAAATAATAAAAAAAAAAACTCTCCAATTTTCTATATATACCTACCCCTTGATATATTATAGATCGATATAATATATATATCATATATATATATATAATATAATAATATATATAAATATATATATATATATATATATATATAGATATCATATATAATAATAATAATATCTCCAATATTTCTATATATACCTACCCCTTGATATATTATAGATCGATATCTCGTTTGTCATAGTTCAATTTTAAGAATATTTTTTTCTTGGTGGGTATACTTTCAAATGAGTTGCCGGATAGTGTTTTTATCGTTTTATTTTTTGAAACTTCTTCTTCGTTTTAATCGCTTTACTTCTTCGAGCAGGTCCCTTTCTAATTTTTTAGTTTTCTAGTTTTTTACTTCTCTTAAATTCATCTTTTCTTGAAAAGCAGAACCTAGAGTCAGACAAACGTTTGGGCAAACCTTATTACTAATCCTAGCTGGGTTTACTTATTCTGCAACTATATCTTAGCGATAATCTCATACTTTAGTATTACTATATAATACTATCAAAATACTTCATCCCCCACTACATAGTATTATTAGATCACAATTATACTAGTATACATTACTAATATTGAAAGTACTACTATATATATTACTACAGTATATATTAGATAACTTATTTATATTATTTATAACATATTTTATGAGGCATACGTCGTACTCTTAATAATATAGTAATATATGTTCTTTTTTGTATGTGATAGGTGTTAGTGGCGATGGGTTATAGACACAGAGTGACTAAGACAGAACTAGATCACGGACTTATCCCTAAGGATTAGGTGCATACCATAAATCATTTCAGGTGATCAGATCTGCTCATCCAGAGAAATCGCTCCAATCAAAATATGGACAGCCATAACCACAAATACTACAGGCTGCGAGAAATGCTGATCCTTAACAATTAATAACACAACCAGTATCCCGAAATAATAACCGATTCAATCTTCATTAGGTGTTGAATAACTCATTTCAATCTTTAACAATAGATAATTCATATTCTTATTAGACGAATAACCTCAGATAGCCGGGTCTGGAGGCACAAATGTGAATTGAGCCATACAAGTTGTTAAAAACACATCCCATGTTTCCAGTTCTTTTAACAACTTACCTCGCCACTCTACTCAAAGTTCCCCAGCCCGAGTTACCTCCCTCCCCATCCCCTACAAAAGGGATTAAAATTTCACAGGTTACGGCTTCATCCAACATGTTTGTTAGAGCCAAGAATGCTCTGTGCTTGATCCATACTCATAAAGAGCAAATACCTCAAACAGCGCCCCCTATACATACGACCCAGATCACTTCGAGAAGCACACTTTAAGAAAATCATAGCAGTACAACACATCAATACTCAACTCTTCGATGGAAGAGAATAACTTACAAAACGATAAAAAAAATTCCGCGGGGGTAACTGCTGCGGAGCGGAAGCAGCATCGACCTGGATACAGTCTACACGTGAAAGGAAATCACTCGTCATCTAACACGTACGGCCTTAGGAGTAAAGAATAATAAAGTTTCTCAAAAAAACAGCCCTTTAAGTCAATAATTACCCCCAGTAGAAATAGCCGAGTAAAACAAAGCCCCAGTACCAAGGCCCGCCAATTTTAATGGAAGCCAGAATCTTTCATCTGGATCGCTTCATTCATTCTTTCAGTGCCACGTTGAAGAACTCCTCCCACCGTCCCAGTTCACAGCCAAGCTCTCCGTCCGCAAAAAAAGCCCACCTCGTTTCCCAAGTGTAAAAAGCGTGAATCCACTCTCCTTCCCAGCGTTTCCATCGTGCTCTATAAATAAGTCAACTTCCACTAAAGACAGAAGCTCAAACCTCATGAAGCTTGCAGCACTTCTCCTCAACACGAATAAACGGTAAAATCTGCACGGTCTCATCATTTCCCCTGCCCCTTACCCCAGGTGAAACAGGAGACCGAAAACAAAAGTAAACAAAACAGATAAAAAGGAAAACCGTGCCCAAAACTTCTCACACAACTATTACAAGAATGATTTGAAAGACAATCCACAAAGATCGATCTCGCAAACTCGGAACAACAACAAACCTCCAAATATTTATTCCATCCGCAACGGACAGAGGGTTTTGCAAGCAAAAAACTTCCCAAAGCTTCGTCTAGTGTATTAATAGCGGTCTATCTATTCCGTTAATTCATTCGTTAGTAGAGCATGCGCATTGCGGTCGATATAGAAGGTTATCCGATATAACTTAATCTTACTTTATTTCCTATCCCTTCATATATCGAATTTAGAGCCAGAAATCGATCGAATATGCCACTTTAAGTTATATATATATATAATTATATACTATATAATATTTTTATATATATATATATATCACTATTATATATATATATTACTAATACTATATAATCATATATATTATATAATACATATACTATATATATATACGATATAATATATATATATATAATATACTATATCATATAAATAACTATATATATTCATTAACTACTATATAATACGTATATAAATAATACTACCGAACCATACTATATTACTTTACCAAATATACTATATACTATATATACTATTATATTATATATATATATATATAATATTATATATATACACTATAGATATATAATAGAAATCATATATAGTATATAGTATATTTATATATATATATAATAATTTTAGTATATATATAATATACTAATAATAATATATGCATTAATTTATATATATAATTTAAAACCCTGATATAGATATTTTATGTAGTATACATATATATATATACTATATACAATAAACTTATAATAAAATAAATACAATATAGTAATCTCTAAAAACGTTTGATCCTAATGGCTTTATAAATTTATGTTAAATATTACCAGCCTCCCTAACACAAAGCTGCTTCCCGTCTCTTTGTAAATCTTTGATACAATTATAATAGTAATTCCTATCTTGCCCAAAAAATAAACAGACACGATTTAGACCAAATCATTTACTATACTCCTGGAATTTCAACATCCCACTATCTAGATACTCCATTCATCGCATCATTATCACCTAAGCGTCTCCCTACCATCTATACCTCACACTCTTCATCCCCCTTCATGACATTAACATCGTTCAACACAACATTCACCAAATAATGGTCTGCTTGAAAACTATCTTTACTTTTACTTAAATTCCTTAGAAATAAAACCATAACTGTCTCAGACTATGCATAGCAAATTAGAATTGTTAAAAATTCACACAATTCGTCAGAGCTGGATACAGTATATAATAATTACTATAACAATACTTCAGATTAACGAGTCGATTCACCAAATCACCTCACTTCCAATCTATATCTGGGCATACACGCTTCCCCCCAATATATCAAATATTTACTTATATACTATATAATAATATATATATACTTAATAGTATATCATATTCATACATTAAATACTATACATACTTAGCATATAGCCATACTAATAGTACCATATATATATATATTTCCTAATTTACTAGCTATATCACTTATAATATCATACCTATATATAGTATACGATATATACTATATATATATATATATAACTATATACATATATATACTTAATATACTCATATAATATTAAATGTGGTAAATGCTAGAAGACCAATAGTTCATCCAATAGTTAAATATATAAATTATATATTACTTACTTAACACCTTTAACTATCATACATAATTTAATTATAATAATATATAGATATACCTATATATATATACTTAATATTTATATATACTATACCAGAGACACCTTACAGCATTACTATTATACTCACTCCATATCTTTACACGCTATATATATGTTTCCTATAATATCTTGATTAATAATGCACTTCAAATTTCAAAAATGAATGTTTTAAATTAAGATTTGAAGGATATAAAATCTCACCTCTCAACCCCTCGTCCCTAATCTATATTTACCAATGCAATATATAATCAATAATAAATAATATAAAATAATAATTAATAATAATATAATAAATAATAATCAATAAGAATAAAATACATAATCAATATAACTAATAAAATGAATAGTAATAACTGCAAATAATAATATTCAATGAATAAAAATTTATTATATATTATTACCTATTATTATAGTAGGCGTATTCTGGTTCTTAAATAGAGTAATTATTTATTTTATTATTATTATTATATTATATAAATTATTCATTGCATTATTATTTAATTATATTGATTATTATTATTATTATATATTCATTCAATTTATTATTCATTACTTATTATTATTAATTATATATTATTATGATTTTTTATTATTATTAGTTATTATTATTATAATTATTATTATTTATTTTATTATTTCTTTTTTATAATCTGGTTGTTGCTAATAGTATCTACTTTTTTATTGTCTTTATCTTATTATAGTTATTTAATAATAATAATAAATTATCAATATCCCAGCTCAAATACATATTCCAATCTATTAGTATAATGCACTATACTATAATCTATTATTATCCTTTTCAATTATTAATCTATTCATTATTAATTCAATTACTCCATCATCTACTCTCTATATACTTATATTATTAATTAAAATTCTTTATTAAATAATATATTTACTAAAGTCTATTTCATTCTTCAGGATGTCTGAATTATTCTTATCTGTAAATTTTATTATTCCCAACTCCTACCTCACTTATCATATATTTATAATACTTCGTCATAACTCATATTTATTATCATATTTATTAGTTATTATTCATTCATTATTATTATTTATTTATTATTATATTATATTTATCTTATTCATTTATTATTATATATTATTATTTAATTAACAGCAGTAGCAGTAGTAGTTGTAGTAAATGCTACTGAACAACGGTTCGCTTTACCATATAACATTCTCACGTTAAGACCCGATCGGGTAATAAGTTTCAGTAATATTTATAATAGGTCTGTTTTCATTATTTAATATTATTTATTATTAATTATTATTATTTATTATATTCTGGTTATATTTAATTCCATTTATATTATTATCTATTTTTATTATTTTTATATATTATATATATATTATATTATTATTATTATTATTATAAATTAACAGTTTTTAAAAATATAAAGATTAAGTCAAGTGCATTATTGTTAATTTGTGCATTAAAGGACTATATATTAATTACGAATTCATTATTGCCCAAATGTTGAATTTTGTGAACATTTTTTTATAAACTTACCTTTAATGAATTATCTTAAAGCATTTTTTGTGATTTGGGTTACGCTTATTTATGAAACTGTTAGAAACATCATATTTTTCAAAAAAAACAACCATTTATCGCTTCGTCCGAATACTAATCCTAACCTAGATTAAAAAAAATTTTCTTTTAACACATCATTCCTTTATTATGATTTTGTCCTTTTCTCTTTTATTTCCGTTCTTTTATTTTGTTTTTGTTTCCTAGTTTGAATGTCATAGTGGCTCCGACAATTGTGACGTTCATTCCTTTGTATATATTTACATTTTTTCTTCAAGTATTTGGAATTGTTTATTCCTAAAACAAACGCTTGCACAACATTACCTACACATATTAGCCTCAGGACTACACCCTCATATCTGCCCAATTCATAATATATAATACTATATTATATATACTAGTATAATATACTTACCGATTATATATAATATATTATATATAATATATATTATTATATATTATATAATATTATATATATATTAACTATATAAATACCTATATATATATTAATATATATTATATAATATAAAATATAATATATAATAAAGATATATATATAACATCTGTTCTACTCCTATACTGTCCTAACACCTACTATCAATCCCATTAAAATCTTCCGATCTTGGGTCAAAAATCTCCAAAATTGGAGGTTTTTCAATTTGTTTTTCTTACCTCTTGAGAAAATCATTTTGAACTGTCTCAAGCGTCCCAATTGGTTTTCGCTTTTATCCTTTCAAAGAGAGAGAGAGAGGAGCAAGCATCAGACGACACGGTACGCAAAGGTGAGACAGAGAGTGAAGAGAATTAGCGAGACGGAGAGAAGAGAGTCACGATGACGACGACGAGATTACGCTGAGAGAGAGAGATGTGGAAGGTGACGAGAGATCGAGAGACGAGATAGATGAGAGAGAGAAGAAGAGATGAAGAAAGAGAGAGTGAGCAGAGAAGAGAAATACTACCGTAGACTGGAGTGAACCTCTCATTATCCATTTTCTCATATATATTACCAATTGATTTTAAGACAATTTGTGTACAGCTCCCTTCTTCTCTTCACTATTCGATATCCCAGATCATATTTTCTAATTTAAAATCTAACATCATAAATATTTTCCCCCCTAATTTTAAAACACTCCTTCCGCCCTTTTATTGTTTTATATTTCCATTACGGTCTTTGCCTACTCAAATCTGCTCATCAATGTAAGTTTTCTCTGCCATTCACCGAACCCCTACCTACTAAATCTCTTTTTTCAAGTTACTCACTACATCTGTCTTGAATTCTTCCCTGCCAGGCAAAACGTCTTTAGATGTTTTGATCTGCATAGAAACTAGAACAGACTTGCCGTCTCCTACCCCTCTATTCCATTCCTGTTGAAAGGAATTCAGCCTTTGGCAACTGGAATCTTGATCCACCCTGAAGCTACACAAAACGCTACCATAAACCAATATACTATCCTCTTCCCAATTCTAGTGGTGGGATGGGTCATGTAGGAGATTCTCTTCCAATTCAAAATTAAAATAAACTTGGGGGCTTATCTCTGTCTTCCTCTATTGATCGATTCCACAGAAACGAGAGTTCGTGTCTACAGAATTATCTTCGTTCTAAATTTCTAGAAGAACACACCATCTGATCCATTTACTATTTACCTATTCCATTTATACCAATGTTATATTTCAATAGTAACAATTTATATTATAACAATTTAATTTAATATCTATAACTTACCTATATTTCCCAGAACCAAAAACTATTTCTTAGCCAATAAAAACTTCTTTTCCCGTAGAAGAAAACTGCCAACGCACCCACTTATCTTTATTTCCTACTCTTTCCCAATCTTTCTTCCAAAATTTGTTGCCAGTCTCCAACTTTATTTACCTTTTATCTTTTCCTACCTCCCTTGCTTATACTCTCGACCATGATGTTCTTTTAAGCTTAAGGCTGAAAATGTCTTCTCTGCAAGTACCTCCTATCTTCTACTGATTCCTTTTTGGGACTCGATTATAAGTGACAATTACAATCTGCCAACTTCCGCATCCATCAACCATATGCTTCACTACAAACTTGCGATTTGATTATAAAGTTAGTGATTCTCTCTCATCTCCTCTCATCATCTCTCTCTAGAATTCATGTCTCTATTCTAGATTAGGTCTCTTGACTCCTCCCATCTTTTTCCACGTGTCTAAATAGCACTGCCTGCCTCTCTCTCTCTCTTGAAGTACTCTCTCTCTTTCTCTATCGCCTCAACTTTTCTACGCTGAATCCCTCCTGCTGCCGTCTTTAAAACTCTGTCTATATTCCAAAATTGGATCCATCGGTTTCGGTACATTTTTATCCTTTTTTCTCATCAAATGCGAACTTTCACCCACATTATGCGACCTGTGCTGATAAAAAGACAACTTTATCTCCAGGTCCTTCTAAACATTGTCCAAAACCCCAGTGCCCAAAACTTTTTTGAAATTTAATCCGATTGACACTTATCTTTTCAAAGCTTTTGAATGGATTCCTTTTCAAGATTGACGTGGCATTATTTCAGAGTTTTAGCTTCATTGTTTTGGGTACTGTGAATTTGTTGTTTCACATTAGCTTGGTATCCCAAGATATGTTGTTGGTTCTTCCATTCCGCGACCTCCATAGTACCCTCTCACACACTTTGGCATCTAAGTCACAATGAAGTCACATTGTTATATTGCATAGGAGATTATCCGAAAGACTTTTGAAAGACATGGTTTCGAATCCTGGCATGCTGCAATCGCAAATAGTGATGAATGAACATGAAAAAAAAGCTTTGGCGTAATAGATGCTTCTATATCATAGCCAAATTATTCATAAAATTATTTCATTTAAGATATTCATCTTGATTGGAAATGCATTAAAATTTGTCGGATGAAAGATTTATTAAATGCGTTTTGATTGGCTAATAGCTCAACAAATCATTTGAAGACATGTCAGTAATATTTTCCATTCCGATTAATGCACAGGAATGACGCAAAATTCTCTAGCGTCGGGGGTAGTTGATTTTGTTTAAACTTTGCTCTTTACCGTTCAATAAATTATCATCGTAAAATTCGTTTCATAGTTGTCCCATTCACGGTCACTTCGCCCATAAGTTCCACCCTGTTTTTAAACTTCTATCAATAAGTATGTTTTTGTTTCTCAAAACCTTCTATAATAATCCCACATTATAATGCTTCTTTTTGACATTTTATAAACGTCTTTCTTTTCACCATATCTTCATATATCAAATGTTATGACGACAATCCCACCCATCATTATTCCGTTCATCAAAATGGCTTCCCTCGATGATCTCAAATGACTGATGCAGAGAGAGAGTTACCCTAGGCCTAGGAAACTGACGTCTCTCTTATGTCTCACTTGATGAAAGTAGAAAAAATTAAGTACTGTTCAGAGAACTCAATTTACTTTATTACATACCACACTCGACCCCGACATGACCTGAACCAAATTAATTGCCCAAAACTTCACAAATCATTCTCTCAAAAAACCAAAAACAAAAAAACAGTAACAGCTCAAGTTCACCCATTGACAAGACTTATTGCATGATGCTCTATCAGATATCTTTCATGCGCTATCAAATCATTCATTGATCTGCGTTCCTTTACTTTGGTTGCATCTTTTTTCCTGGAAGTAAAACCTCACAATAATCTACTCTCTTAGACAAAAAAACAACCGCTGTTTTTGTAGAAAGTTGGCTTCTGAAAGCGTGTCTTTCCAAAACATTACTATTATCGTAACTTTAAATACTTCCGCGCTCTACAATGGAATGTTCGACGAGGGCGGGGGGACCATGGAACGCTGTATGTGCTTATTATGTAGGTAGTTGACCAACGCTCAACATCTAAGATCGAGTCTTAATTCCTGGCGCCCTCTCGTGTCGGGGAGTAGAAGGGCCGAGGGCGTGCAGGGCAGAGAGATCCATCAGCCCCGCGTAGCAAAACGTTACGAATCTATTGTTCAGCCCTTATGTAAAAATTCTTCAATAATAATTAATATAATAGAGTTCAGAAGCATAATAAATCCAGATCACATAACAAGTACTCCGAAATCAAGTTATACATGCAACTAATAATAATAATAATCAATAATAACATCAAACAAACTCAAATTAATGAATTAATAATAAATATACCACCTAATGTTGTAATGGATACATAAATCAATAATAAATACTAATAAAAAAATAATCAATACTGTTATACCGAGGATAAATAATAAAATACTAAAATTAACGAATTATAATATATTAATAAATAATAATCCAATCTAATAATAAGTAAATAATAATAATACATAATACATAAACTAATAATATTATATTATACATAATATTAAGAATATAATATTATTATATAATAATCAATAATGTAATAATAATAATCAATAATAATCAATAATACATAAAATCCTATAAATCTGCTTGAACCCATCGCGAGCGGCAAGGCCGCCAAACAGTAAAATCTATAATAATAATATTAATCCAATAATAATAATAATTCCACTATAATAATATAATAATAATAATAAATAATTAATTAATAATAATAATAATCATAATAAATAATTTAATAAGCTAATAATAATAATAATCTTATAAATAATTAACTATAAATAAATTATATATAATAATATAAATAATTAATGAAAATAATAATATTTTATTTAAATAAAATAATATACTGTAATAATATAAATACAAATAATAATAATAATAATAATAATAAAATAATAATAATTAATAATAATAATAATCAATAATGCCAATAATCAATAATAATAATAATATTGGAAAATAATAGATATTAATGAAATATAATAATAATACTAAATAATAATAATAATAATACCTATATTTATTAAGAATACGTAAGCAAATACATAAATAATACATAATAATAATAATTAATAATAAATAATAAAGAATAATAATAATTGTAATAATAATGAATGATAAAAATAATGAATGATAAATAATAAAAAAATAATAATAATAATAATAATAATAATAATAATAATAATAATAATAATAATAATAATAATAATAATAATAATAATTAATAATAAATAATAATCTTTACTTAATGATTAATACTAATAAATTATTAATAATAACAATAATAATAATAATAATGAAATATAAAATAATAATAATAATAATAATAATAATATTACATAAAAATTAATATGATATAATTAGAGGTAGAAAAAAAAAATAAAAAAAATACGTCAAAATTTCAAAAAATGTTTTAATTATAATTAAAAAAAGATTTTTACACTTAATTATTAATTATTATTATTATTATTATTACTTATTATTATTATATATTATTATTATTAAGTTATTATGTATTATTATTTATTATTATTATTATTATTATTATTATTATTATTATTATATAGATATTATTATTATTATTGATTATATTATTCTTATGTCATTACTTATTATAATCTACATTATTATCCTCAAAATATTTTTTTAGCTTTGTTTATATCTGAAATTTCTTTATTATTCTATATTTATTCTTTGCTATTCCTTATTATTCTCTATTTATTATTCTGTTTACATTTAAATTGGTATTATCTTATTTTTTACGATTTCAAAGGCGTTTCTTTGGTTTCTGTTAACTATTCATTTTATTATTCATTATTTATTCAATTACTATTTTATTATTATTATTATTATTATTTGTTATTATCTATTATATTATTATTTATTTATTAGAATTTATTACAAAATAATTAGTACAGTCTAATTATTATCGATTTCTTATTTCTAATTTATTAGTAAATCTTTATATATTTTTATTACTATGATTATATTATAAGTTTCATCATTGTTTTATCATCAATTATCTATTAGTTACATCACCGTTTACTTGTCTATCTGTTTCATCATTCTATCAGCTATTCTGTTTCTATAATTATATCCTATTCTGTTTCATCATCTATTACTTATCTTTCTGATTTTATTATTGTTCTCCAGGATTGTAACCCGTGTTATTTGAAAAAATATTAGCACAGTCGTAATTATTATCATTATCTTATTTATTTATTATTATTATTATTATTATTTATTATTTATATATTATATTATTCATTTATTATCTATTATTATTCTATTAATTAATAAATAATCTTAGTTATTATAAAACAGTGCTTCTCCCGATTATTCAATTGTAAAAAAACAAGAAATACTTGATAGCAAACCCCAAGTAGCCCAAATTACTCTTAATCAGTTATCTGTAAGATGATATCAGTATTCTATATAAATATATACTTATATTAAGTATTAATACTACTAATAATACTAATATATTTTATCAATTACTAATAATACTACTATATATAATATATATACTATATCATATCGATATATTATTATATATATATACTACATATTTAAATGATGAATATATTATATATATATATAAGATATTATATATACTATATACTATATATATATGATATATTTATATATTATATATATAAATAATATATAATATATATATATATATATTATATATACTAAATCTATACATATATATAATATATTATATGTATACATATATATATCATCATGTGAAACCTCTTGACGAGTTAATACAGTGATAATGAAAAGGAGTAATTTACTTTTTATTCCTTTTATTCCTTTTATTTGAATTAATAGTAAGTAATGGTATCAATGTAAGAACAATTTAAAAATGCAATCAATTTGTTGTTCAACACAATAGGCTAATTCACAGTCATTAATAAAATTGGTGAAAGTTAATATAACAAGTCCCTACAATCAACCACAATTTTCCGGCCTTTAACAAGCCGACACACAATGCGACTTCTCTTCTTGTATCTTGAAGCCAGACTGCCTTCCTTCCTCGAAATGCCAGACATTTCGCGGGGCAGCATTGCCATGACTCACTCTCACAAAAATAGTGCCATACGAAAAGGTTGTTAAATATTCTTCATTACAGTAATAAAGAAAATTAATTAAGTAAAATTAGGATATACAGAGCAACTATGAGAGGTGTACATAATTATGTGAACAGGGCAGAGAAACTTTGATTTAAAAAGGAAAATGGCGTCTCCTCCTCCAAATCAGAGAAAAAAATTTCAATTCTTTCAGGATGGATAAAAATACTGAAAATTTCTTCCTTAACATCATCAATCTCATCACTTCCAGAAACTCATTTAAATTGATCAATAACTAAATTTATGTTCTTTTTTTCCACTAGATGATATCAGACGTTAGTTAAGAGATTTCTTTTAAACTTTTGTCCCGTCTCTTCATTTAAATCAAGAGTCTCTAAAAACAAATCAGCTAATCTAAAATTACCATGAACAAATATTATGATTTCAAAGATCTCAGTTTCAATTCAACTACGTCTAATTCTAAGAGTGCATGCCAGAACTAAAAAAGCTCCCGCTTTTCCTCTGGTCTTTTTTTATTTTTATTATTATTATCTATTATATAATTTTTTTTTTTTTTTTTTTTTTTTTTTTTCTTTTTTTTTTTCCCAGTTTTTTTTTATTTAACTTAATATTTTAACTTTATTTTTATTCCCCTATCAGTTATGTTATGAAAAATTCTTACATTCCTTAAATTTTCTAGCTGTCTCTTGTCATGCTTTAAAATATAAAAGTTATTCGTTTATTTATTCGTAAGCACCCTGAAGGGGCCCCTGGTACTCTCTGAACAGTTTCCCTAACATTGTACTGCTTGATTTCTCACCACACACCGGGCCCATTGCCTTGTGGAGATTCTAATTCGAGTATAAATATATTTATTATTTTTATATACAACATGTATGCTGCCAAAGGCCTAGAACGCTCATAAGGCACTAATTATCTCAATAGCGCTATTGACCTGACCGTGGCACTGAAGTGCCTCACTTTCTGTAACAAGACTTCCTAGGCACTGATATAATTCTGGACCGAAACATTAAGCCTGGAGTAACCCCTTTGGTCATTTAGCAGACACTAATTCTCAAACCAGTTATAGTGCCCAACAGGCCAAAATCTTCAGGACCCACTCTTTTAACCCTTCATTTCCCCATCATTAATCATACACCTTAGCGTCACTATGAGAGTAGCCGGTCGCCTTATCCACTAGGCCATTCACGTTTCGGTTGGCTAGCCGTTGTAAAACTTTATCTATTGCGAGTAGCGTTACATACAGTCATTAAAATAATATTCGGCAGTTTTAATCTGGCTTTTCCTTCGATCTGAGATTCGAGTCTTTTTATTGAGCACCAAACGAAAAATTTTCGCACACTACACATTCAACACCGAGTCGACCGTCGCATGCCTAAGGGTAAGCGAAGGGATACTTACTAAATCTATCAATAAAAACAAGCAGATTAATTGAACCCATACTATACGGAAAACTTACATAAATCCACATGGAAGCAGTTGTCAAACTTCTGGTCTTTTTTCGGGAGACCTTCCACAGGTTTTCACCAAAAGGATACATGAAAGTAGAATCCAAGTTTAGCGTTGCAAATGCCCATGTCATGTCCATACGAAAAAGTTCCCAATATTTTTCTTCCTTAAACTCTATAAATGAATTAAATTCTCCAACAAAAATCAAAGTCTCGTTTTTAATACTCAAAATGTACTTTTTATCAAAAACAGACCCTATGACAAAAACCACCAGATTTTAGTTCAAAATATAGTACTCAAATTCTAGCTTGCTAGCCCGTGAGATACTCACCGGCCAAGACAGCTCCTTTGCCCCATGCGATGAATTCCTAGTGTAGCAGGCCTTCCAATCGCACTAGTTTTCAGCCCCTTTATTAAGGTCCTGAAATATCAATGATCAATCTCACACTTACTTCTATGTTTCACTTGAAATTCGTACACCTGATCATTTTCCTCCGAATTCATTCCATTATAATCCCGTTTTACTGTTAAGTTATCATATTATTACAGAAATCACACTCAAACGTCAAATTCATCATATACCGCTTCGGCTAACCTATTATTCATTGCCACATTCATCTGATATTACTACTTACTAACTACACTACTACTACTACTACTACTACTTTCGAAATTTCCACCTCCAATTACTGTATCTGTTCTTATGTTGTTATACTCTAATTTCTTCTTTGAAGCATTCATTATTATTATATTATACTATTATTTAGTTATTATTCTTATGATTGTTATACTCTAATTATCTTCTTTGAAGCATAATGCAGGTAATGCTATATTTTTATTATTATTATATTATTATTATTACTTATCATTATTATGATTATTATTATTATTATTGTTATACTCTAATATTCTTCTTTCATAATGCAGGTATTATGCTTATTTATTAAGATTTATATTATTTTCATTATATTATCATATCTTTATTTTATTATTACTATACTTCCAGCAAGTCTCTGTCTTTTAAACGATGCGATTAAATGCGGTCTTAAACCCTTCACCACTACGGAATTCAGAGAATCCCATCCACTAAACTCCTCCTCCAGTTGTAACTCCGTCTCCATAGTATTTTTGTTTTGGACACGGCCAACCTCCCCCCATTTCTAAACAAATCGCCAAGGTTGAATTGCAACCCCCAGCCTTCCATTGATTTTATCTCTTTTCGATTAGCCAAATTATCTAGTTCAAAAATTATCGCCAATAATTTATTGATTTTTAGCACCACCCCTCAGTACTTAAGGGAAATGCAGAGACCAAATTTAATTCGAACAACGCTGCCTTGAAACAGTCAAAAATTCACCCTGACAGACCAATGGCCATTCAATTAAATTCTACGGCCTCTCGAATATTATGAATTTTATTCGGCCCCCCATGCGACAAACAAAGACCCCTTCTTCAATGATTTATGACTCTAAGCCCTGTATCTACACCCAAACACCTCTGTGGCCGCATTGCCCAGACTTCATGGGAGATAAGTTACTCGCTAAAGCAGTACACGGCCAAAAGCAGTGACTGTCTTCCTATATTGGCAATAATTCAGATTAAAGTTACAAAGCAGTGATATGTTGTGTCATGTGCTCAAGGTTTGGTATAAACTGTATGTTTGCCAACGAGGCACCGCTCAGAATAAAGTAATCGGGCGCCTCAATCCACTCTATACCAAGCGCTTGTATCCAGACCACCGCGCGGAGCAAAGGACATGACGGGCCCACTCTCCTGCGCCCAGACAACGCTGTATACTACTCTCTTCCGGTGAAGTTAAAAAATACGGTCAATACACGCGCGACCGCTACAAGCCAAAGCGTTATACGCTTCATACTGAGATAAACCCAAAGCGTCCAAAAACCCAAACTGCCCAGCCCCGCCGGGAAAGCAGCGAACCCGCGCTGGCATCTCCGCGGAAACAGCATTTCTATTGACCCTAAAAATTGCCTTGTCACTCTTCTACATACAAAACAATAGAAAAAGTCTGGAACTCAACATCACAAACCTCAGCCCAGCCCGCCTGCCCCTCAAACTAGGCATCCAGTGAGGAAGTCCCTGGCTTATACGGTTCAGTCTGGTACATATCAAACTAGGCTTTCATTTAATACTCAGTTCCTTAAATCCAGTAGGTATGCCTTCGAGACAACAGGGTGGCACTCACCATTGCCGCTTTCTTTAGCTAAATCTAGACCAGAAACGCATACCTCCCTGAAATGCTCGGTCTGCTTCCACTCCCAAGGAAATCCTTTTATTGGAGCGCGAGTTTTCTTCTCTGTTTTCACTGCATTTACATATGAGCCGTGTCATTCAAAAAGCAAAAAAGACTGGAAAACTTTCTTCCTTTCGGCCAGTTGACAGGTGAGCCCCTCAATCATACTGAAGGGAAGCCGCGGCGCCCCATTTTTCTTAAACATCTCTGTCTAATACTTCCCACGCCGAGGCCAAGGGATGGCTCGGCAAGAAGGAGAGAGGAGAACGTAAACTGTGATCCATCCACCAGCCACTCACCCACCCTCCCAACCGCCGAAGCCCGTCCGGCAGGAGTTGTTATTCGGTCGCGGGGGGATGGTTTACTCGGGAACAAGGCACCACGGCACGCGACTAGGGGCGCCCGGACGGAGCGCCGCGAACCCTCGATTCCGGGATGCGTTCGTTTCCGTCTGTATACCACGCCGGAGGGATAACTTACCGTTCCTTCGTAGACGACCACCAGCCCCAGACCCCACGAAATTTCTTAGTCCTGGGTCGGCATTCCTTCGCATGTGTACCCCTGTCAGTTCCATTAAAAATAGCGAGCCCACACGTCCGAAAGCTGCGTCTGAGGTGTTTGCTTACTTTGATAATAATATTTTGAAACATCTCCGTAATCATATATTAAATTACTCCAAACCTTTAAAAAAGAAATAGGGGTCAAGTAAAGAAGGTATAGATAATTAATTGTAGGGACAGTAAAGATCGAGTAATAATCGCCGTACATATAATAAATCACTAGTGCGAGCCAAACAGTTATATATTAAAGCATAGTCATTATATAAATCAATTGACCGCACTATACATAGAGAGTAGTACTATGATATATATATATACTGCCATATATGATACAAAAATAATAATAGACATGATTAATTTGAAATGCTACACACAAAGTGATTACGAAATGCCGGAAGTCAAAGCGAAAATAAAAGAAACCAAAAAACAAAAAAACGGCACGGGCCGGATAAAGAAATACGAAATATACTACAAACAACAAGATGATACTAACGCTAAGGACAGAATAATCTATGTCAGCTCAATATAAAATAGGAAGATAATTTTAATTCATATTATACGACTAACGAATGAAAATCCCTAGAACCACGAGAAAAAGTGAGGCGACCTGGGTAAGGTAAGTAAGATAAGAAGGTGTAATAAGTACATAGGGAAGTAATTAAAAGAGTAAGTCCTAATAAAAAAGGATATAGCTTCATTGGTAAGAGAGTAGTATAAAACGTAGCATATGTTGGTTGTGCCGCGACAAGGACTAGGGCCGTTACAGGGATTAAGGGATATCTATAATATAGCGGAGATGACCATGTATAACGATACTAGCTGCTATAATACCAGGGGAAAAAAACGATATTTGGCAAAGTGATATTATAGTCCAGGTACAAAGCTAAATAATATAAATATATAAGATAATGATGAGTAAGGAGCCGTACATAATTTAAAGCGGTGATCTCGGCTAGAATGAGTAGGGAAATAATTATTCTATAATCCATAGTTACACAAGATGTATTATATTTATTAAAAGGGCAGAGCATATTAAAACCTATTAAACATAATATAAATAAAGAGTTTCCGTCCCAATTTAAAAGGAAAACTTGCATATCTCTTTCCCATCTGAATGTTTTTTTAAGTTTTCCACCCTACAATTAATTTAAATTTGGGTTTTTTAAAAAATTTCCCCCTAAACCTTATGTTTAAAACTTTTATACATTTTTTAATACAATGAAGCGAAGAAACTACGGTTATTATAATTACTTTCCCATTTTAATCTGAAAGAAAAAGAATACCCTAGAATCAGCTTTTGGCCTGGAACAAAAAGAGAACCTTTTTTGTTGGTTTTATATAAAATTCCAAATGAAAATATAAGGTAATAAGAGTGGGCGTAAAAAGGATATTCGTATGTTTCTTTGTGTTTGTTCTCCCAGTTTTCCTATTCAGGAGTACATATTAGTGCAAAGAAAATCCATTTTCGTTCTTTTCTGTGTGTTCTCTAAGTATACGTTTTCATGGGTATACACAAGTTCATTTGTGAATACATTTCATTTGTGTATTGTTCATAAAGATATCCTTTTTAGGAAAAATATGCAACATAATAAATATATATTAATTATATAATAATTAATTTAATATATATATGATTAATTTACAGTAAATATATGTAATATATTATATAGATGATTATATTTAATTATTAATATTATACAAACAAATAAATTATATTTACTCTATTTATTATATATATATATATATATATATATATATTATATATCATATTACTTATTATTATCTTTAAATAAAATATAAATTGATTATATATTAATGTATTATTAATATATTAAGATATATATATATATATTAATATATATATATATATAGGTATTATATATATATATATATAATTATATATATATAATCTAATATATATATTTATATTATAAATATTAATATAAAATTGATATTAATATAACATTTTATGTTTATATTAAATTTATTGTAAATAATAATATTTCCCCATAGATATATAACTAACTTATGTTGCTTCATAATTAGCATAAATATTATTATAATAAGATATTTAAATATGACTTACATATCGTAGGTTATTAAAAAATGAAAATAGAAAATACTTATATTATATAAATTATTAGTTAAAATATATATATAATTAACATGCAGAATTACGATAATAACATCATCTTGCCGACACAATGTGTGGAATGAACGTTTAAGTTCGGTGCTCCGTACTCGAGACAAGCTTCGTAGGGACAACTGTAATATACAAAATAATATATTAAAGTTTAGGCTGCTTTTTAATTGGCTCCTTGGTAACCTATTTTCCTTTGTGGTAGAAGTGCTTTTACCACTTTATACTTTTTTTGAGGATTTTTGAGTTGATGATCTTGAGGTGACATAATGAATGTTTCGTCTAGCTGAAGGATTCATAAATTTTTCTATTTTCTTTGTTTTGAATGTGTTTTATGATAGTGGCGGTGGTTATGTTAATTGTGTGGTTGTTAATTTGTTTATGCTTTACTACGGAATAGGATTGTTAATCAAACTTTAAGTCGTTTTTGTGCCGATTTAATCTAA